>JAKTSO010000117.1:0-27175 GCA_030580275.1 Groenewaldozyma sp. yHMH443
ATTTACAAACCTTGATACAGACCGACAACTTCCGTACTCAGATACTAGATTTATACTTGAGGTACCCAGGACGGTCTAGAGAAGTTATCGCGACCTCGATATCCTTGTTGATATCAGCAATGAGCGCCTCCTTGGAGATGTAGTTCAGCTCCGGTCGAATATAGCCCAGTATCGTGAACTTGATACGAGCGCCATAGAATGAATTCTTGAACTTGTGAATAATATGAATCTCGCCCGACTTCTTCTGGTTATGATAAAAGGGGTTCCACCCAACGCTCATAACCATTGGCAAAGGTACGTTTTCTTCATTTTCCAGCTTTGAACCGTAATTGAACTCCACTCTGTCGCATGACTCCACTTCATCTTTGCCCTCCCCCTGGTTGGGTGACACCATTGCCCAGCCAAAGTAGATCCCTGTGTCAGCAATACCACCCTGCTCGCCAATCTTCTCAATGGCGTTTTGCGGGATGTTGGCGGTCGGGATACCTAAGTCAGAGGAACCCCTGCCAAAGCCCGCAATGACCACCGTATCCACCTCTATAGGGTACGGCGCCTCTGGGCTATCTGGCCCTACAATGTCCAGACGATTGGATCTATCAGTCATCCTTGGTTGAGTCAAAACTCGCCTTCAGAACTGTCTCTAGGGGGTTGTGGCCTGTCAAACTATGAGTACGACTGTTACTGCACGTCGAAGTATACAGTCTCATAGCGTGCGGCCCGCTAAGACTACGAATAACGGCATAATCGACGGCGACGATATTGTTTAGCAAATCGATCAGCCAGCTCATAATAATTCAGTTTGATGATAAGCAGTTGGAATTTGAAGAGCTCTCGAAAGCTGGCTGCTTGTCAACACCTCCTTTTTTTCTTAGACTAAAGAGTCGAAACTCTTAGACACACATATATACAGCATGAGCACGGATTGGTCAGTCGACCCAAATAACAGAAGGCGGTTGTTATCCTTGCAAAAGACGGGAGAAAACAAAAAATGCTTTGATTGCGACGCGGCAAACCCTCAATGGGCTTCGCCTAAACACGGAATATTCATCTGCTTGGAATGTGCAGGTATCCATCGCGGTCTCGGTGTCCACATCTCATTTGTTAGGTCCGTCACTATGGACCAGTTCAAGCCTGAGGAAATGAAGCTAATGGAGATTGGAGGGAACCAAAGAGCTAGAGAGTATTTCGAGCAACATAATATCGCGAGTTTGCCAACAAAGGAAAAGTTTAGTAGCGAGGCTGCTGAGGATTATCGCGAGATTTTGAGCTGCGAAGCTAAGGGCATAGAGTACGTGAAGAAAGAGAGACAGCCTCGACAGCAACGTCCCACTTCCTCAATGTCAAATAAGTCTGTCAGCAGTACTGGTACCTCACAAAAGGAGCAAAACGAGGCATATTTCGAAAAGCTGGGCAGCGCGAATAGTCATCGCCGGAGCGATCTCCCGCCATCTCAGGGAGGGAAATTCTCCGGGTTTGGCAACACTCCGGAGCCAAGTGGTTCTTCTGCTGGTAACAGTGGGAATTGGACTGTGGAGCAGTTTCAAAGTGACCCCTTGGGATCACTCACTAAGGGATGGGGCATTTTCACGAAATCAGTCACCAAGACCATGGAAGAGGTCAACGAGTCTTACGTCAAGCCCAACATGAAGAACCTGGCCGAGGGCGACCTGGGCAACAATGCCAAAAAGGCAATGATGCAGTTCGGTCAGAAAATGCAAGAAACTGGAAAATACGGCATGGAGACTTTTAATAACTTCACGCATCAGGAGGGGTCGCGTGATGGTGGCAAGGGACAATACGGCATGTTGTTTGATGGACTGGGCGAGGAGGACTCGTTTCTGGGAGGAGAGGAGGATATCGAGCCTGCTTTTGGCGTGGCAAAGCCTAAGGAGAAGTCAAAGCTGAAGGGCAAATCTAATGAAGATGAATGGGATCAATGGTAGACTTTTACTTTGCTAGTCACGGTATTTCTCGTCCATGTCTCTGTTATAGCTTGTAGTAATGTTCTGTTATGGTATTTCATACACGGAGAGCATGTTTGTAACGGCTGAACCGTGCGACTCTTGACTCTCTTGACTCTGTGCATAGCCTCGCCAAAAAGAGCATCAGCACTAGACGTGAAGCAGAGGCAAAGAGTCCGCGCGCCCAGGCCATTGGCTCTCTAGTTATATACTGAACATCTACTTAGACTTAGGTCCCGTAGCACGATCCTGATGGCCAATTCTTTACGACATGCTCACATGCAGGTTAGTAACACCATAGATCATGTCCTCAGCACAGAATCCGAACAACTATCGACTTTGCACGCTCGGTTGGAACCTCTGCAATCACTAAAATTGCAGGCATTAGAGACTAACAAACCTGATCTCAGAGTAACTTTCACTTTCACGACAATATAACGAAAAAAAATCAGAACAAAAAACCAGAACAAAAACCAAAAAGTAAATAGAAGACAAGAAATGACGACACCAGCAGGATTTGAACCTACGCGGGCAGAGCCCATGAGATTTCTAATCTCACTCCTTAACCAACTCGGACATAGTGCCTAAATCTTCTGTAAGTTTGTCCTTTTGCAAAATCTAGTAGACATATTTTTGTCCTAGCATGCTTACGTAATTGCACACACATTATTACGTAATAATATTAAGGGTCACGTGTCTATTGTGTTTTTTCTTTAGACCTTGTGTTGCGCTCGGTAATCACAGCCCCTAATACCTGAAACTTGGTAGCACGAAGGGCCTCAGCATGAAAAATAGTCATGACAAGTCTCAATTGCTTTTAGTGAAGAATGCTCAGCGCAATAAGGGGGCTGTCGAGCAGGTTGCCTTGCTTCAGCACAATCTTTACCCAGTAGCCATCAGTAAGGATCATACTAAAGGATGTCAAGATGCAGATTACCTAAGCAAACCTTTTGAGGCTGCTAGATCGCAATTTGAGGCTCGGGCGGTTGAGTTTTTAGCACACTTCAAGTTAGGTTACACCGGCTGTTCACTTGAGCTCATATGTCTCTTTATGTGCTACATTTATACATATATGTGAATATGTATAAATTGCCCAGATTAGAGACCCCAAGTAGGACTGGGTTCAGTGTTTGTGGTGGTAGCCACTTCTTGGAATGTTTTGAGTTCAGTGTCGCATAAGGAGACATAGGGCTTTAATATGATTATCTGTCTGACTTGAGCTCAACAAGCTCGGTCATGTACCCAAAGTACGGCTCCTAGCCATGAGTTTAGGGGACACCTATCAATACACCCAGCCAAATACCATTGAGTCAAGAACTCACTGAACATACTTTCTTTCTTCCGGTGGAGCTATTTTTCTTTTGCGAACGGAGTCCTCTTCTTTGGGGCAGACCTGAGAGCTCTTCTCACCTACTCGTCTGCCGGTTTCAGCGTGAGTTGTTGTTAATGGCATGGCTCGTTGACTCGCTAGCCCTTTTGATTTTCTGCGCAGTAATTGCCGAATTCACTGTCACAATGGTTTTCTGGTGTTAGCCAGCAAAATGAAGTCGAAAAGAAACAGACTTTACAAGAGTATTGTAGCACTGGCATGAGATAGCCCTTGGCAGGCTTGGTGCCTCGAGCTTACTGCTTCTAGATCACTTATACAAGCCTCATTGGGCCGCTCGTAAACATCTACTTGTGGGTTAAACGTGCTTTAATCCGCTTGGGAGCTTTTGTGGCTTATTTGCTCTCCACAGAAAACTGGTTCTACCAGTGTTATGAGATTTACCACTAAGCTAGTCTCCGTATGTTTCTTCCTCTCGTCTCTGTCGTTCTCTTATCTGGTTGAATTACAATACCTATTATTTAGCCTTTGGAGTGAAGGTAATGAACTTAGTGAAGGTGCAGCTGGCCCACTGCATATCCCAGAGTGCTTTAGAACTATGAGTATTAACCTGCATGAGCAGTCCATCTAGGCTATGATCTAGTCTTTGTAATTATCTAGCCTGCGTGAAGCTCAAATGCGCGAGGAGCAATTTGACCTAATGGATACGGGGTCGGGCTGTCAGAAGATACTATAAGTAAATATCCCACCCGCCAATACATTTGTCAAGGTCTAGATCATTAGTCTGCTAGGATCTCGTGCACTACCACTATTTGCGTCCAGTATCAAAATACACGAAGCACAACTTTCCTTGACACCAATCAGAAATGGGCTACAAAATGCTCTGCCATGTAGCTGCTTCTAGAAGCTAGTGTTCTCCTCACTTCAGCTCAAAGTATGAAGCCATACTGGTGCTCAAAATCAGCTTTGTTCAACGTGTTCCGGCTGCTCAATTTCTTAGTTGTGCCAACTTAAGACTCCGCTCAACCTCAAAGATGTCACGTGCAAGCCGTATCATGGGGCCGATTTCGAGATTAATGAGACCCTTAGGCTGATCATCATGATTAAGCCGATCACCCGCGGGCTGTTCGGCTGATTTTTTAGATTTCGATCATCATCACCAATTGAGCAGATTCAGCACGCATAACTCTAATCTGACTCAGAGACTGGCAGGACGTGCGCCGCGTGAGGGACTATCTCAGGTACTTCGGAAACGACATCTCAACGTTTAAGGGCATTTTTTGATGAGTCTCTCTCTAACGTTGTCAGATAACCCACAGACAGATTCTGACACTGATTTTGCATAGCGGTGGGTCCTAACAAGCATCATTTTCTGCAGCGGACAAGACCAAATTCCCCCAGCTCCCTTCTGTTGAGTTGCCTGAGCCTAGAAAAATAAGCGACAACTTGTTCACGGCACAAGCGAGAAAAAAGTACACTTGAGGGCCGAGACCGCCAGCATTACGCCCTCCAATACGACCAATTAATTTTGGACCTCGAGAAAAATCAGGGAGAACAAAAATGGGGAAACATTCAAGAGCGGTCATTGTGGACCAAGTTGGTACTAAACTGGCTAGGATATCCGAGGCTGACCGACTTGATAATGTTCAAGAAAGGCAGCTGCTGTACGGGTGTCTGAAGGACTTGCTCTCTTTGAAGGACTGTGCTGTTGACGACCCGGAGACTGCCCTAGCGGCTTCCAACTCACATACAGGAATTGGAACAGCAGCATCTGTCGGGGGCGCAGGAGCAAACAACCTCGCCCTCACCCGCTCTAATGGGAGCTCTCTTGTCAATGCTGGCAGCAATTCACAAAACGCAGTCTCTCCGATATTGCTTGAATACTTTGACAGATTACGGAATATCGAAGAGCAGCGTGACGAAGATCTGGTGACACTCAAACTCTGGGAGGATTACCAAGTCTCTTGCATGGATGTCGAGCAAGACGCAAGAACGCGGGCGCTCAATGACCAATATGCCCAGGGTACTGAGATGCTCCAAGCGAGTTTTGTCCAGAAGCTAGAATCTCATGCCAAAAGGCTGGCTGATGGGAAACTAACAAGCATTGAGGCTGACAATTATCTAGGGATCACTTACGGTAGCGGAAAACGGCGTCGTCGGGACAAGAGTGGTACCAAGTCGGGAACATCGAGCAATAACAACGATAACAACAATAATGACAGTAATGACCGAACGTGGAGGAAAATGCTTAGAAGAAGAGATGGAGGTGGAGCCGCTAGCGGTGGTGGTGGGAGCGGTATTGGTGGTGGTGGTGGTGGTGCTGATACCGCTGGTTCCGGGGCAATTACCGGTGGAGGCTCTGGGTCAGAGTCAGAGTCTACGCGGCGGCTTAGACGGCCGATAAGACCAGCAGCGGCCGCTTCAGCTGCAGCTTCGGCTGTTGCGTCACGGGGGGACCGTCGAAGCCGTAACACCGCTGCCAACTCCGGTACTGACTTGAACGCAATGGCAGCTGCTGCAGCAGTGGCTGTTGCGACTTCGATATTGAACATTGATGGTGCTGAAAACGTGGCTGGAAGCGGCTATTTCGGCAACAATGACAGAGCCGCAGGCAGCGACGATGTGGGGCTATGGTCCGATGACTACAGCGGGAGTGGCGCGGGTCCTGGTGGGTTGCATGCTGCTGGGTTGCTCGTAGCTGCGTCGGGAGCCACCAGTGATGGTGGTGCCTCAGCTGGTTTCAATAGCACTTCGTCTCAAGTGAGGTCTACGGGTAATAAGTCACTGAAGGGACTGAGTTCTTTAAAAACAGAGGAGATGACCAAGGATTTAGATATGATGAAAAAAAAGCCAAGGCATTGATATTTTGCATTAAGAGTTGCAAGATACTTACTTTACAAGATTTGAGCCGCAGCCTGTTCCACAACAACCAACTTAGAAAGTCAAGTTAACATGTACGGCCTTGGGCTGAGTATAGGTCTCGAGACCGTACTCTCCCAACTCCCTTCCGATACCAGAAGACTTGTATCCTCCAAAGGGAACCCTGAAGTCAGAGTCGTTGGCTGAGTTGATCCAGATCTGACCGGCTTCGAGCGAACGAGCAATCTTATGTGCCCTGACAATATCTCTGGTGAAAACACTAGCACCCAGCCCATATGAGCTATCATTAGCCCTGGTCACAGCCTCCTTTTCAGTGGAGAACTTGGAGATACTCAAAACAGGGCCGAAAATCTCCTCCTTCATGATCTTCATATCATCGGTAACATCGCCAAACACGGTTTGAGGGATGAAAAACCCATTCTCGTCCTTCGCCTTGTTACCGCCAACGAGCAGAGTGGCACCTTCGTCGATACCTGCAGAGATATAATCGTCAACTCGAGTTTGTTGGACCTCACTGATTTGAGGGCCATGCGAGATGTCTGACCCAAACACAGATCCCTTCTTGGCGGCCTTAACGCGAGTCGTGTACTTCTCGACAAACTTGTCGTAGATAGACTCATGTATAAGGATTCTTGACATGGCAGTGCAGATCTGACCCTGGTTGCTCATGATACCAGCATAAGCGTAGTCGATCACTTTGTCCAAGTCAGGCAAAGCATCCTCAAAAATGATCATGGGTGACTTGCCTCCACACTCCAAGGTGACATTCTTCAAGTTGGACTGAGCAGCAAGCTTCATAATGGTTCGACCAGTGACAGTAGAACCAGTGAAAGCCACCTTGTCCACGTCCATGTGGCTAGCCAAGGCGGATCCGGCGGTGCGGCCCCAGCCGGTAATGATGTTGATAACACCAGCGGGGAACCCGGCCTCGACAACGAGCTTGGAGAGGTAGGCCAGTGAAAGCGGTGTGTTCTCGGCGGTCTTGAGAACAATGCAGTTACCGGCGGCAATTGCTGGAGCAATCTTCCAAGCAGCCATAAGCAAAGGGTAGTTCCAGGGTATAATTTGTCCACATACACCAAAGGGTTCATGGACAGTGTAGGCGAACTTGTTTGGACCAACTTCAATAGTTTTACCACCGGGGACTTTGTCGGCCCAGCCGGCGTAGTACTTGAAAACACTGACAGTAATATCAACATTGATTGTAGCCTCTGTAGCGTATACTTTACCGCCATCCCATGCCTCAATAGTGCTCAGAGTCTCAGCATCACGAGCAATTAGCTCAGCGAGCTTGAAAAGAAGAGCGCTACGTTCCAAGCCGGAGGTGTGCTTCCAGTTATCATTGAAGGCTGCTCGAGCAGCCTTGACTGCGAGATCAACCTCCTTCTCATCAGCAGCGCTCACATCCACAATATGGTCACCGGTGGAGGGATCAACCACGGGGACCTTCTCCTTGGTGTCGGTGATGTACTCGTTGTTGATGAACAACCCGGTAGGTTGCTCGTATTCCAAGCCTGAGGGTGCCTTCAGTAAAGTCATCTTTTTTGTTACTTATTTCTGGGTCTGTCAGTTGTCAGAACTTAGAAGTTGAGAAAGAAAGGGAATGAAACTTTCTTGAGACCGAGTTCGATTTATAATCTGAGGGGATCTTCTCGATACGATAACCGGTGTTACTTGGTTACCATGGTATCAAAGAGGTGGGGCAGTTTAGCCGAGCAACGCTGACATTGAAATACGACTAAGGTGCGATAAGCTCAACACTATTGCAAAATCACGAGGCTTCGATCTCAGTGAAAGATCTGAGATCATGGTCATGCGGATGCAATTGCCTTATTAGGCCTACTGGGATATTAAGCGCGTTAAGCTTTAGAGATTTATAACGGATCTCCGTAAGAAGTCAAACTCATCACCGAGGACATCTCCGGCAATATTTCTCGAGACGTACTCGGATACAAGTATCAGAAATTAAATAAATGAGTATGGACATACTTATATGCAGCTAGCTAGTCGAGCATGCAATAGCACAAATGCCTGGGCGGCCCCTCTCGTCATATATACAATAAATTAATTGGATTCAAGACCCTGCAGGGCTCTGATGACTGCCTCTCGTTCCATCATGTTGCGGGTCCACTTGAACACCTCTGGGAACTCACTTCGCAGGTTGATGCCGATCCTATCCACAACGTGGTTCCATGTCACAAAGGACAAATCAGCAATGGTAATTTTGTTCCCCACAAGCCAAATGGGCTGGTCAAAGAATTTCGATTCGCTGAGTGCCGAGGAGCCGAGTAAGAACCCCTCGTCTTCCATTTCCATAATGAGCTGTTCTCGCTTCTCCGCAAGCGTCATCTCCACCACGCTGTAGATCCGCCTCACCTCGTTGGTGTAGCGCTCAATGGCCGAGCTGACGGTCTCTGGGTGGAAGTATCTGAAATGCAATGCTTGGCCTATCATAGGGGCATGGCCCGAGGCCTGGAAAAACACCCAGGAAGTGATCTGGGATTGCTCAAAGATGTCATCGGACCAAAGAGGGTAGTCGGGCCCGCCCGACCTCTGGCAGAGGTACATCATGATAGCGCCGGACTCCCACACGGAGTGGTCGTTGTTGTCGTGGTCAACAATTGCTGGGATCCTGGCATTGGGGTTTATCGACACGTAGTACGGCGACCGCTGCTCGTTTTTCTTGAAGTCAAGATAGAAAGTTTTGAAGTTGATGCGTAGCTCCGATAGCACTGCTGCGACCTTGAACCCATTGGGCGCTGACCGGTGTGAGAAAAGGCTGATCCCAGTGGTAGGGCCGTTGCGCCTGTACTCGGCAATCCGATCTATTGGTAAGTGTTTTGCAAGACCGTCGGTCATCATCATTCCACCTGAAAGCTGCTGCCGTTGCTGCTGGGGTGGTTGCACCAGTGTAGGTATGTTGTTACTGTGTGTGGGTATAGTACGACCAATCCCATTTCCGTGGCCATGGTCATAGTCATGATCGTGTCCAGCTGGATCGGCTTGCTGGTTCGACGGGTCGTGTTGGCCATTTCCATTGTTGAGGTGGACAGAGGCTAGCGCCGTTGACAAGTTAGATACTGGCCTGTTGTTTGACATGTTTTTCGCTGACAGTGCAGAGTTGTAGAATGCAGTTCGGTTGAAAGGATATCAATGAGCCTCTTTCCCGGGAACTCAACTTTCTGGTGGGGTGAATGCACAATCCGATGCAAGCAGTTTTGACAATGAAATATTTACAAGGCGGCAAGAAGAGCGCAGGTATACAGCTTGCTCGGTAAGTAGCGCTCCAATTCTCCACAAAGTCTCCTTCTTACTCTAGCCTTAGTCCGTTGCTTGAGACTGGTTTTAGTAGCTGTCGAGTTTGAGGCGCAGCTGATTTTTGCGTACTTTAGGAAGTCCCTCTGTTGTAGCCTCTTGTTCCCGGCGGCGGACAAACCTAGCTGGACTGCTGAACTCCGTGCTGGCCCTGAGAAAATCCGGCTCCGCTCTCTCCTCGAGACTTGATCTGATCACTTTTTCAAGGTCACCCACTAGTTATAACCAAACGAAAAAGTTGGAACGCGAAGCTTTAAGCGAAGACTCCGGAACTCCTAACCAGTAGAATAGGTTTAGAGAAGAGCAGGTCCAGAACCAACAAGAGAAATTCCAGGATACTGAGACAGCCACGACTCAAGAGCGAGAGAAAAAAAAAAAAGCAAGCTTGCACAATAGCCTCACTAGTGAATTTCAAAATCCAGTAAGATTTGCACGTTGGCGCATGTGACTTATGTGAGAAAGTGAGGCTGCTGCTCCAACCTGCAAGGTGAAAATAAACTTTATTCTGCAAAGTGACTGCCGCTGACTTGGGGAAACTGTCACCGAGAAAGATCAAAGTATAGTCAAAGAATGAAAATCTTCGTGGGGTGCTTAGCCAGGTAACTCGCTTCCAGGAAGGAGAGGTACAGTGAAGCAAAGGGGAAGAGAGAGAAGTCAAGAAATGCTAGCCGAGAAGAAAGCTAAAAATATTCTGGGCAACAAACAGGCAGCCTAGTCCAGGGGTCCACGTGGACGTTCTTTGGGGCCAGGGCGGTAGCGGTGCGGGGATCGCAGCGTCAATATAAATGGTGGTACATGTGTGTGAAATATGCGCAATTTAGCTATTTATAAGATCTTAATATTCTCGCGTCGGGCCAAGTGTCTGTATGACCCTTTTGTTGAGCAGCATTCAACTGCTCCGTTTCTGGTGAAACGAGCTAGACAATAGAAAAGCCCAAACGGGAAGGTAGCCAGATCTGAAAGTGAAAAAGCACGTTGAGAGAATTTTTTTCTCAAATGAGGCGGTATCCCTGCATCGCAGCATAAGTCAACTGCAACCTGCGGCACTGACCGGGCCTTAGCAAGTTGCAGCACACGGAGGTAACTAAACTCCTCATCACCGTCGATGTTCAGTCATGTTTTTACAGCTCAGAGCTACAAACTAGTTTTCTTGACAACTTGAACCCCGGCGTGAGAAAAAGCTTTGTGGCAGCTGAGCCAATAAATTATGTGCAGGTTCACGTATGCAGGAAGAAAAAATGCTCGCTTGTAAGTGCCTGACAACACACAAATTCATCGTGGCAGGTCACAAAAATTTTTCATTGCGGGGTACCGATGTAAATTGGTTACTAGCATTATATATTGAGCGAGGGTGAGCATGTTGAGTTTCATAGCATGTGACTTGTAATACGAGAGTCGTCCATCGACTGCACCGTGCTAAGAGCTAGTGGTTACATGACCACAGTGACTACAAATGGATTCGTTCAATGGCTGGGTCAACCTTTATAACCCGTCTCCGGGTCGTCCTTCTGGGGATGGCTTGTTATCTGACGCGACTGGCTAGTAACTAAGACTTGAAGCTTTACACCGTACTTGCAAGTTGCCCCTCAATCAATGGAACTGGCTAGCTAGCCAGCCAAAACTGTCCTAAGTTATTGAGAGCATCTACAATGTAAAGACTAAGAAGAAGAGCATTCAAACTAGAATTCGTGTTGGGGTCGCGACGCAATTGAATGGTAATCTCTGTACATCTCTGTACTCGTGTAAGAGAAAATATAGTTTGTAGCCCCGTTCCCAGATTTACGCGGATCTCAACCATTTAACAGTATCGCCTCTACTTGGCTGGTAAAGTTTACCAACACCCAAGCCTGTTATAAACTGCATCATGGACATCCAGACCTAGCCCTCATAAGTTTCTACTGCAGTCTGTAGCTCGTCGTTTGCACTCATTGACAGTAGCCGTTGGACCTGAGTGAAATTCTCTGCAGCTTTAGAATAAAAAGATTCGTTCAGGTGCGCGCGTGAATACGAGCAGCGGCCATCTGGCATGACCCACAAAATATATTAGCTATAGAAGTCTCTCGAAGTCTCTCGAGGGTGCTCAAGGGAGCTACGCTCTTGGGTGCTCAAGGGAGCTACGCTCTTGGGTGCGCAAGGGAGCTACGCTCTTGGGTGCGCAAGGGAGCTACGCTCTTGGGTGCGCAAGGGAGCTACGCTCTTGGGTGCGCAAGGGAGCTACGCTCTTGGGTGCGCAAGGGAGCTACGCTCTTGGGTGCGCAAGGGAGCTACGCTCTTGGTTGTTGGAAGAGATAGCAAGTTGCAAATCTGAACATTCAAGAAAGCCGACTGGATAAGTCCCAGTAACTAATACCTGGTACCCATGAACCGGAATGTGCTCTGGGTTGTGACACTAAGCGGCTACGATAATGTTAGGCAAACTGAGAGTACTATACTAGCTGAGTTAAAGCAGACAGTGTCAGCTAACCAGAAAGATCGCAAGGCACGACGTTCCAACATAAGCGGCCAAGTTACGAGCAGAGGGAGCCTGAGTGTTAGCGATGCAGCTGCTCCGAGAAGTTGACTCCCTCCGACTCCGAGCCTCGCACCAGGCTTACTTCTCTCCTTCAAAGTACCCAAGGCACCGGCCGAAGGCTCTGCAATTGATCACTTTCCAAGCAAGAAACATATGCTACAACTCGGCTCAGCCGTCCCCTGCTTACGTAGCTTAGCACCTAGCATGTGTCAGCCGAAATCTCGCCAAAGAGGAAAAGCTCCTTCGAAGAATTCGATCTCGCTCGGTCAAACTTTGACGCTGCCAGACAGTTAACGTCAACTCTCATCGACAGGCTAATAGAAGCGCACCAAACTTGCTGACCTAAACAGCAGCGCCAAAAAAAAAAAAAAAGTTTTTCCCTCTTATTCCAATTAGGTTCCTGTTTTTTCACACTCTTTTTTTTTCTCTCTTTTCCTTTTCTTACTTTTCCAACCCAACTTTCACCCTTTGTTTCTTTTGGAAGTCGACCCGTGAAAAATTTACCAATAATGTCTGAGGAAGATGTAAGTTTCCTGCTTGTTCAATTATTGCTTTGAAACCCTTTGCAGGACTTAGTTCTACGTTGTGCAATCTGGAAGGATTTGCGACCAGAGTAGAAGGATTACGTCCGTTTATGATCTTCGACAGATGAAAAGATGGAAAAGCATATCTGCGAGAATCGCACTGAGCTGGCGGTAACAGAAGTTTTTCCCAGGACACATTTTCCATCGTTCACGGTCATGTTGATTTACTGAATGATGCTCTGTCCTCAGGGCGGCGATGTTTCTATGCGACAGTGCTTGAAAGGCTACGTCAGATGCCTGTGCTCCGCTTAACAAGTTTTTCGTTACGATTTCTCTCGTCATGATCCATGCTTTCTGTCGATATCTCATCAATTGGATGGTTCGTGGTCTACTCCTCAACCTTCGCTTTGTCTACTTTGGGAAACAACCAAGCCACAACTACAGAACCAATCGAACTAACTGAAATTCTAGCATAACTTCGAGACCGCCAATGCCGGTGCCTCTCTCACCTACCCCATGCAATGTTCTGCTCTCAGAAAGAACGGACACGTTGTCATCAAGGGCAGACCCTGCAAGATTGTTGATATGTCTACCTCCAAGACTGGTAAGCACGGTCATGCCAAGGTCCACTTGGTTGCCATTGACATCTTCACCAACAAGAAGTTGGAGGATTTGTCTCCCTCCACCCACAACATGGAGGTCCCCAATGTGTCCAGAACTGAATACCAGCTCATTGACGTTGACGATGGATTCCTCAACATGATGACCAACGATGGTTCCACCAAGGATGATGTCAAGTGCCCCGAGGGTGAGCTTGGTGACAAGATCCAGGCTGACTTCGACGAGGGAAAGGACCTCCTCGTCACCATCATCTCTGCCATGGGTGAGGAGGCTGCCGTCTCCTACAAGGAGGCTCCCAGAGGTGCTTAAAGGATTGAGACCGGAACAAAGATGTTAAAAATAAACTGAGATATTACTCTTGTCTTTACCTCTCATTTACCCTGTGTGTGCTTCTTTTATCAAAGTCTCGTGACCCAGCGTCTTATTTTGTCTGTGTATCTTATAATACATTATATGAATAGATATATATTAGGAATATGTTAGATGCTCAGTCAAAATATTGAAAAAGAATGTCATTCTTGTTGGTCCGGCCTTGGTACAACTGCAACATCTCAATAACTCAGTTAAAGGCATTAACATTAATCCATTATGATACTACAGAATCTAAACTAATAACTACCTGGAGAGCTAGTCTTGAAGATGCCTAAGCGAGGTACAGGTTGATAATCAACAAAGCGACCCCGCTGATGAACGGAAATTCTCCAAGGGCCGCGCCGACGGTAGGGATAGACTTGAAAAAGGGCCCCAAAAAGTGCAGGTATCCAGTGATGGACGCGCCAGCGTAGGAGTAGTAGACCGTGTAAGCTAGTATAACCTTGGTGAGCTCAAACACAAGAGGGTCGAACTTCGAGCCAGCCCCCGAGAGCTGGCTTAGCTTGTTTGCTGCGGACTTCTTCTTGTAAACTGAGTAGTTGATAAAGTAAGAAGCCAGGAGCGGTAGACCCAGGGAGAACACTAGCCATGCCAAAGTGGGCAGCACAAGGGACTTCCAGACTTGGAACGACTTGTAGTCAAATGGTACAAATGAAGAGAACAAGAAGTAAGCTTCCAGGACAAGCGAAAGAGTAGTCAAAGTGCTGACGCCAGACAAATGAACAGTGGGCACCTTGGGAGCTTTAGGCGCGTCGGGCATCTTGAGTGGTCTCATCTTGAGAGACGACGACCCCAGTATACTTGTAAGCCTGTCCCTTGAGTTTGCCAAAAGCTGTTTACCGGGAGACAAAACGCTCTCATCAACTGTGTGCACAACCTCCGCCTTCTTGGGCAGAGCCTTGGTCACTTTCTCAACAACAGCGTCACCAATAGTACCGTTCTGGCTGATAATGCTGGCGGTGCTGTTAGAAGAGCCCTGCTCGTCATCCTCGGGGGAATGCTTTCTAGGGGACCCGCGTCGCTTCGAGGGCGAGGCAATGCCCGGAATAGCCTCCAGAATCTTCTCAAGAGACAAACTTGAAGGCTTGTTTAGCTCCTCATTGATTCTCGTCTCGAGGTCAGCCTTGTACCCGGTGGTCGCGACACCGACCTTTTCTGCCAGCTTCACCAGGTCCTCCTTGCGGTAGTGTGATAAATTTCGTCCTGACATCTTTTTTCAGCTTCCTTTGTTTTGGTTGTTGTTTGCGAGTTATTCCTCTCCTGTGGCTACCTCGGTCTGAATGTTTACCTTTCAAAGCTCAGAGGAACCAAGAAAAAAGAGCTTCTCAGCCAACCCCCCAATACAGTAAAATAAAATAAAATAAAAAATAAAAATTAAAAGGGTGTTTTTCTGGAAGAGGTCAAGTGACTTCTGTTCCAAGGCTTTTTTGTTTGTTGGACGTTTGTTAACGAGATAAACAAATATGTAAGATAGAAAATGGAGAAAGGGCGCTGGGGGCGGGAGGGAGAAGAGAGAGGGGCAGGGGGGCAGGGCGAGGCGCGCAAGATTAAGCTTTTAATATAAGCAGCAGCGCTTCTCTCGCATGGGTTGGCAGAACGTGTGCACGGTTGTGATGAAATAAACAAAACAAACCATCGACAAAGCCACAGCAAGATTTTTCAGTCACCAACACTTGATCCTCCTCCCTCTCCATCCCTAACCTACGAAGCCGGTGCTGTTCCTAGCTCTATTTTACTCAATTGACCTCCGGAGATCATGAACCTGCGGATAACGGGTGCTTGAGATGAAGGTGGATGAGCAATTCCTCGTAGTCCTCAATCAAAGCTTAGCCGACCGGACTCAGACTACTCAAATGTTGAGCAAAATGTGCAGTTGATCACGAGCTCGCAGTGGCTAGCCGGGGAGCCGTGACCCACGGTCAGCTCCGCGGTGTTCATTGCTCGATTGATTAGTGCACGAGGTCGAGAAAGTAATGCACGTGCGACCGCTCTCTAATGAACCAGACCTCGTGAGAGCATGCTGGTGCTGTAGCCTTTCGAGGTCCGTTGAGAGCCGGAGTGTTAATTCCAGAGAATTGAGCCCCCCCATCTTCCTTGTTTACAATTGTTCGTTTTAGGAAAAGAATTACGATCTAATTAGAAGGACGTCGTATTGATCTTTGTCTCTTCTGCCTTCTCTCTCGGCGGCTGCTTCCTTACCTCCGCCGCTCCCCGAGTCAAATTAAATGCGTGGACCTTTTGTTTACACTTCGTGTAGTGCGCTATGCTAACAATAAGGAATGCAGCTAGTTTCGGACGGCTCACGGCTACACGGTGATTCGCTTCCAATGAGCCCCCTGTCTTTTTCACGTGGACAAGACCATTGGACACTCTGCAGATTTGGCTCGAACATTGCCGACCTGACAGCTGTTTAGTCGGTCTATGGTCGTCGGTATCTAAGAAGGTCCCATCCGGTCCAATAATCTGGACTCATTATCTGCCTCGGCGTCGCTGTAAGACTGTATTGTAGTTCAGTCGATCGGCAGCGTCGCATACGCACATGCATCATGTAGGTCTTGTGGTTCCGTGTCTCGGTCGCTTTTAAAATTTTTTTTATAGCTAGGTCGTCGGCAAATCCACGCGAGCAGGTGCGGCTGGCGATCACAGACTATGGGCCATCATCTCTTTCACGTGACTACTCGGTGGTAGCGCGCCTTCGATATATTTGATCTGAATGGAATTCAATGGATCGGCGATCAGTAACCTGTTATGCTTCAAGAATCAAGCAAGAGTCAAGAGTCTCAAGAGTCTTATAAGCAATTTCAGTGATCGTGCATTACGCGCTCTACTTTGACCGTACAAAAAAGCCGGGAAGCTTCAAGCCTCCTAGCGAGAACGCGGCGAGTTTTTGGTAACGTTAACTCCGACTCAAAAAGTCCAGGCGGTGGTAGAGTGATGTGATATCTCTGAATCTCAGATTCTCAGTATTGGAACGAACATCCCCGACTATACGATGACATCATGAGTACGACAATGCTTGATTGGTGAATCACGATGGTGATCAGCTGTAAGTACCAGCACCACCACCAGTTCTATGCCAAGTGAGAAAAATCAGCTGCAAATAACGCGTCAATAGCCGGCCCAGCCAAGGTGGCTACGAGTCCAGGAACGCGAAGAAGCGCGACGGCTGACAAACTAAGTATGCTAGGCAAGGAAGCCCGCGCGCGTGGGAGTGCAGCAATACAGAAACATATACTAACCCCCGCGTGAAAAGCAGGAGGCACTGGAAAGGAGCCTACAAACAGATTAACAGGGAAGGAGGTCAGCGCACTGGGGCTTTGCCTTCTTGTTCTAAGCTCCTCACAATAAAGACAAAGCAACGAGAGTCCAAGCATAAAAACAGAGTTAGGCTTAAGCGAGATTAAAGACTCAAAGGGCTCTCCTTGTCCAATTTTAGCTCTACAGCTTTTCGGCCACAGAGACTACGACCACCACAGAAGCCATTAGCACAAACCATATAGACATGAATATAGCCAACGAAGGTACTCTCTGCAACACCTAAATATATCAAAGTATCATAAGACCACGGCCAACATGCTGCCAGCAGGAGTCATTGTGGTGTTCTGTATACTAGGGATCGTAGGTAAGTCGCTAAGTCCAGGGATACAAAGCCCAGTCAAGACTGGAGCCCAGTGATCTAACGTGTTCGATATCAAGGGGTCATACTGGTGGCCATTGTGGTACAGAAGCAACTCGCTGCTAGACAACGAAGACTCGAGCTAGAGCAACAATTTTAGCGGGTTGAGCAGATGAGCGCCGAGGGACGAGTCCTCATGAGACGCAACACTACCACAACGGCACATGCAACGTGCAACTCGATCAAAATCAGCAGCTTAAGTCAAGACAAGAGCATTTACCTGAGAAAAGGACAAACGCAGACCTTCACAGGTATGGAGCCTGAACAGCGATAGCCCCAAAAACTCCAGAGAATTGGAGATGAGGGTTGGGCTCCTATTTAACACATACTGTCAGCAAAACACCCAGGAGGAGGCTGACAGCAACAAATACGAGCATTCTCTGAAATGCACCGTATGAGCAGCTGTACTGTGAAGCAATTAGTAGCAATTAAATCCCAAAAAGCATACATATTAAAAAAGACGTATCAATACAATGGCCCTCATTGCATTCATCCATAGCAAGGCGGTAAAGACTCGGCTAGCCGCTATTCAGGATTACTTGCGGCCACACCACCGCCTATAGAGTCGGATGGCTGGGGTTCAATTGCAATGCCGTGGGAAGCCTCAACGCGAGTCGCGACCCTATACACGCTGAGCACCATGCAAGAGTCAGACTCGGGCCGCCCGATCGTCGCAGGAGCGTCACCCGATTTAGGACTTGCCCGTGTTTCTCTGCAGGCGATCAATTTGATCTTAGTCAAGTGACTACCAGCCGAAATGACTTGGCTCTCCCGCCTGCGTTACACAGTCTATATTCTTGACTCACTTAGCGAATCGCAGTTTCTAGTTGAACATTGGTAGACACACATTATGCAGCATGTTACTATTGTTAGTAAGATATGTAGCCCGTATTCAGTTGGTTAACTAAGATTTTCAGCTGATGCATGCCCGGGACCGAAATATACGCACCGCTCTGTACATCTAAGAAACGCGTTGATGTCAGGCTGAGGGGTGGTGCTGTAACGCTGGAATCCCGAGTACTTTCTGAGAGTGGAGTATGATCGGTGGAGTTATCGACCGGTAAATAACGATGTCTGACATAGGGCCATTACAAGTTATATGAAAATTATCAGAGCCATTGAGAGTCAGTCCGGACTCCGTCAGACACCCCTGGGTGAGCTTCACAGCGCGTCACAGCGCCTGGATCGCGGTAATGGTTAGAAAAGGCAAGCGGAGCTCTAGCGTTGCAGACAAATAGCCCCGAGCCTGACGGAGGGTGGTGGTCCGTGCGCACTGTCGTCCCGATATGCTGCGCTGGCCAGTACAATCGCTTCGAGCCTGACTGCTGTTCAATGCTCATCACCGCCTGAGGTCACCTCACTCGCGGATTGGGGCATTAAACTTCAGAGGGTTGAGCTTCAACTAGGACCAAGCAAACGAAAGAGTATCAAGAGACCTTGCATGGTTAATTACGGCACTTTGCTTGAACGGGTGCTGGCCTTTGACGAACTGGCTCTAGTAATGCCAAACGACTAACGTAGCCAGTTCGAATGATCCTCGTATTTCAAAGAACCTGGAGCCAAAGTATACAACCATCACTAACAGAGCATATTTCCCACTACTAAGAAATCACTCACCACTAATTGACGCACACGCATAACGCACAAGGTTTAAGGCACACAACACGCGCAGAGTCCACAGGGCTTTGCTCTGAAGTGGGGTAACTGATTTCCAGCACTTGTAAATGTCAACATGTAAAAAGTGCTCCGGGAGCGCAGCGTCTCATCTAATCACGGCATTGACTAACAGCAAGTCTTCAAGGAGCATTTATATCCCCAATACACGCACCAAATTCCCGCATTATACCTTTGCATGTTATGAAGTGTTGTCAAACTTTGTACTGCACGTTCAAAAGCGGGTGGCCTCCAACTGTTAGGCTTTCTTGAGCTGTGACTCCCGCACAGCACAAAAAAAGAGCTGCGGGCTTTAAGTAGGTTAAAGTAGCATTTCTATCTGACCACAAAGAGACTAAAAAAGGCCGAGAAAGAAGCTTCAGCCATAAATAGTCTATAGACGACAGGTCTCCGACGATTCCCGTAACGTTACGGTGAGAATCTGCCAGTACGCTCTTTTTTAGGTCAAGCTTTTGCTCTATTTGGTGGCCTTTCTCTTGCCCCTCACTGTTCATTCTCCCCTGTCATTGCACACACTATATTACTTGAGCCTAAAAGTCTAATTGACATTACATTTATTTTGCTTTTTCTTGCAAATACTCAGTTTCACGGGTCGTGCTAGCCGGAACCAATATACTTTGCCAACCTTGCCTGCTCTCGTCTCCCTCTCTATCTCCTCCCCGTGCATTCTCGCTTCGAATTTTATTTTCTTACCTTAAGAAGAGAGAAAGCAAATCTGGGCAACCCATTTTCGGAACTTGACAAAGCTTGCTCAGGGGTTGAAAGGGGAGAAAAAATAAGGCTTTATACGCTTTTCATATTATCAGGGAACGGAACGGTATACACTATAAGCCCCTTTGTGTGTAAATACCACTCGGTGTTTCCCACCCCGGCGTACATCAAGTACCGAAACGAGCTAGTGCTATTGCTGACGCAGGGCTTCCCGCACCATTGTACTGTGTTGAATTGGGGGGCAGCAGAAGCAGAAGCAGAAGAAGCAGAGGCTCCGCATTTTTTTTTTTGTTTTGCTATTGCAGCATACACGCCCATTAATTCGCATATTAAGCGAGCCTGGCTGTAACCGGCACAGAGGCAGACGGACCCGAGAATCGAGTAAGTGTGCGCAGTCAGTGTGATATTGCAGTTGGGGCTACGGAAGCCTGCAAACCAGGGTTGCAGAGATTTTCATCGCTCTCAGAAAGTTAGCCCTGCGCCGAGTTAGTCACGCAGCAAGCTCACTAACAGTGACCCGAGCTCCCTTGAAGGCTTCAGTTACTAACAAGCAGAAGAAACGCGGCTCGTGGACTGACAGGACTGTGAGTCTGTGACTGGCAGTGAGTCAGACCAGCGCGCGCTAACGTGATACTTTAATACCGGGACCTAATTGGCCCTGATCAGGTTTACTCCTAGTACACGGTCGAGGTTACAAATCCCGCCGCATAATAAGCTGGTGCCACAGCGAGTTCTGCATTTAGCACGCAGCGCGAAACCACTTTGCCCGCGAAAGCACTTTGCCAGGGCTGGGCCAGCCACCTAAAAGCTTTCCACCACCAGGAAGACCAGTCGGACACCAGTTGGCCCACTAGTGTCAGAAGCATCAGTGGCTCCCCATCTCTCGCCCACGGAACTGCCCGCAGTGCGAAACCACTAAGGGCCCACAGCTTACACCGCTTAACACAGCTTTACGAGTGGGTTGCCGCCCCGCCGTTTCTACCCCTCTGCGAGAATCTACACTCCCCCCCCTCTCTCTGTCGATTACTCTGAGATAATCTTTCCTTGTTTTTGACATCCTCCCTCTTCCCTTCCCCAAACAGCCATCTTCCACTTCCAGAAAACATCTTTTTACGGGACTCTGGAGGTGTGTATTTTCATTTTTCATCCTCTTGAACTTACTTCCTGCCCAAACACCTTATTTTCATTTTTTGGGTTTCCCAGCCTTTCCTTTTTTCTAATCTTTTTGCTTTTTTTTTCTAGCCTTTTTTCTGGGTCTGGTCGCTTCTTTGTGCTTAGTGGTCGCCGCTCTGCTCTTTTTTAGATCCCCCATCGGCTTTTACCTTTCTGGGATATACCCACTGCGTGGCCCTTCTTTTTATTTTTCCTAATCTTTACTCGATTTTCATCTTTTTCATTCGGGAAGCGGTCTCTCTAGAGGGTCTTTGACTACTACTGCTCTCCTTTGTTCTTTTTTACTCTTGTTCCATCTTCTTCTCTGAAGGAGGGCATCTCAGTCAGTCCCGACTCCTTGCTTCTGAAAAGGAGCAGCTCAGCTCGGCTCTGTTGCTCGTTTTCGGCTATACACTGATAGAAGGAAAAAGCAAAAGGATCCATACCAAAGCAAACAACAACACACCGTACACCGAAACAAGAAAAAAATCTCAAGGAATAATCCCATGTCGGAGAACACACTGGTGGATCCCACCGGCGCTACAGCATCAGCGGGAGGCGCGTCCGCTGCCACAGATACCCTGCAGTCAGGGTCACCGGGGAACAGCAGCGTCGACAATGGGTCCGCAGGCGTCGGCAACACCAGCAGCGGCGGCAGCGGTGGTAGCGGAAGTAGCGTAGGAGGAGCAGGAGGAGCAGGAGTTCCAGGGCTTAAGAGGGAACGGAACCCAATGGATGACGACGACGACGATGACGACGACCGAAAGGGCGGTGGTAGAGAACGGCGTAAAATCGAAATCAAGTTCATTCAAGACAAGTCGAGACGGCACATCACGTTCAGCAAGCGTAAAGCTGGTATCATGAAAAAGGCCTACGAGCTCTCAGTACTTACAGGGACCCAGGTGTTACTGTTGGTGGTTTCCGAGACTGGGCTTGTATATACCTTCACTACCCCGAAGCTACAACCATTAGTCACAAAACCAGAGGGAAAGAACTTGATTCAGGCTTGTCTCAATGCCGATGACCAAACTAATGGCCAGGATCTTTCCAGTGATCCCTCGGCGGCTCAAGCCAGGTCTCAAAGTCAGCAACAAGCACAACAGGCGGCCCAGGCCCAAGCTCAAGCTCAGGCTCAAGCAGCAGCACAGCAACAAGCTGAGCAACATGCTCAAGCTCAAGCCCAGGCTCAAGCCCAGGCCCATCAACAGCAGCAGCAGATGGCTGCTGCCGCTGCTGCCGCTCAGCAACAGCAGCACCAACACCAACAACAGGCCGTGGCTGGTGGTCAAGCCGGTGCCAATCAGCTTCCTTTACCTGACTCGTTATTACCGCACCAACAAGGGTTGGTGGATGAGAATCACCTGCAGAGGTCGGCTGCCGCAGGGGGCCAGGGCCCCGGAGCTCCAGGTGGTGCAGCACCCGGCGTCTACGGAATCCCACCAGATGTTGCCGCATACAATCAATACTTGGCGATGCCCCAACACCAGCAGCAAAGATACATGGCACCTCAACATCATTTACAGCCACATCCAGGACAAGCTCACCAGTAGTTTGATAATTTAACCATATATATTATAATATTATTTTTTCATCTTTTTCTATTTTTCATGTTCGTTTAAGTGTTGAATATCAATGTGTTTGTAAAAACTGTTTAATCTCTCATCTACACTCGTCTAGGAGTAGGCTGTTTTTAGCGAGAAGCCCGTTGGAGTAAAGAGGTCCCTCTATGAAGTTGTGGAACCACTCACCTTCCAATCTCTGGAGGCTGGGTTGAACCTTCAATAATGCATTGTAAATAAAAAAAGTGAACAAGAAAAAGAAAAAGAAAAAGAAAAGCAGCGACAGTCTGCCGGCAGAGTTAGAGCTTTGATTCGGGGGCCCTTCCTTTTACCAAACACCAAACTCTAACCTTAAAAGGATGAGAGCAAAAACTGACTAATCCTCTTCGCCTTCATCATCACTATCCTCCTCCTCATCTAGCCGACTAGCAATGTAGGCGTTGGAGAACCCTACAGCTGCAAGGGACCACCAGGGCAACTCGACATGGTTAATTTTCATACCATATGACATAATGGCGCCCCACAGAATGGGTCCGATAGCTCTAGCGGCCGCAGACACCATTTGAGTGGTACCATTGATAGCTCCCAGGTGGGTTTTATGCGACGCAGCTCTGTTGAGAAGCAGTAATGGTGGGCCAAACGACATGGCGCAACATGCTGCTCGTATCTGCATCATGACCATCACCACCAAAAACTTGATACGAATGTGAGCACTATCATTGGGCATCACATTCATGCACACCAAAAAGGGAGCTGCCAGGTACAAGATGGGGTGACTCCTCAGTACCAGCTGGAATGGTCTCACAGTGCCAAACTTGCGGTCAACGTAAGGAAAGATGAACAACATGACCATTGCCCCGACAATTCCGCCCAGAGATAAGATAGATCCCATCTGGTCACTGGTAAATGCAAGGCCTCCTCTCAAACTGAGCCCTGGGGCCCACGTTATAGGGGAACTTAGGAAAATGGGCATCAGATCCTCCAAGACAATGGTATGCAGTGAAAGCGAGAAGCTGCAAGCAAGAACTTTGCGTACCCGAGGGTTAAGAACTGCCGCCCATGACTGGTCAATTTCTTCTTTAATAGTGAGACCAGGATGAGCTTCCTCATCTTCTGAAGAAGAGTGGAGCAAGTTTGTCTCCTCATCTTCTTCATCATCCTCGTCACTGTCATTCTCGTCCTTGGTGCCGCTAGCTGATCTAGCGAAAAGCGCTGAAAACAAGCTGGAAACCTTTTTAGAAATCCACCTGCCCGGGTCAAACCGTTTGGAGTATTCCTCGTGGGTCTCGTTGAGCAAGAAGAATGCAACTGATGCGCTCAGTGTAAGGTTTGCTACCACTACAAGGTTAGGCAACAAGAAGGGGTACTTGGAGAATAAGTTGTAACAGTACGACCCCTCTGGAAACCAGTTGGGGTGTTGCAACACTGGAGATGCCAGAAACCCTCCGGCCATGGGACCCAGGACACACCCGACCTGCCATAGCAGCGGCATAATGGAAAATGCAAGGGCATGGTGACGTCTTTTGACGGCAATCTCGCCGATGGCTGTACGAAGCACACCAACGTTACCGTTTAGCAGCCCTGCCAAACACCTGGAGATCAAAGCCATGGTGAAGTTGGTACTGAACCCAAAGATCAGCAGCGATATACCGGTACCAAACATGCCAAAGATTAACACAGGCTTTCTTCCTATCCGATCGCTGAGCCGTCCCCAGAAAATACCCGTCAGAGCCTGGCATACTGCGAACCCTCCACTGATATATCCAGCGTACCGGGCCACAGCGTCATCATTGTTGCCTATATGGAAAGACTTCACCATGAAGTAGATATAGGGGAATAGCGACGTGTATGCAATAGGTTCACCGAATCTCATAGCGGCCAGAACTAGCATCTGCCCCCAGGGGAAGCCCCTGATTTGCTCCCGGAATGTAAGCTCCCGGGCTCCCTTTTTGCCTACAGCCATTTTTATTCTGGTCCTGTTGGTACTTTTTCTGAATGTTTGATTGGTTTTCAAGGTACTTGAAGCTTTTTGAAACTGAAAGCAATTTCAAAGTACTAATAAATAGGTCTGTCTCAATGTAATGTTTTTTTTTTTTTTTGCTTGGTCTTTTTTAGAAATTGTAGTTTAGCTTGTTGAAGAGCAGTGGTAGTGTAAAAGACCGACTGAGGTTCATCCCAAACAACTAAAAAGAACCAGAGCAAGAGCACGAAGTCTATTAATGTGTTGTTACAATTATTGGAAAAATGAATGAGTAATCTCGAAAAGTTGTAGAGCGTCAGGGAGGATTCTCAACTTTATACGCACGTACAACGGTGACTGAATTTCTGGGTTAGTCAGTCGGGGTGTCGCGAATCGCGGCAAATCCCACCGTTTAACGGAACCCGATGCATGACGTTAAGCATTGCATACTGGCCGATCTTGAAAATTTTGCAGAAAAAAAGATAAACAACAAGAGTAGGAATCTGTAGGATGGAGCAGGTTTGGCAAAATTCTGGTTCAATATACACTTCTATCTACAGCAGATACTACATATCGTGCTTAGGAGTCAAGCCGTACTATTTGAGACCTCGCGGGCTACTCAGGTCCCAGCTGTGCGCTCCTGATTTAGGACCATTTCAGCATGTCAGAGAGTAGCCTACTGCAAGATTAGTCAGTCTCCTCCGCTTGGATGTCTCATATGAGGTTGAAGTGTGCGGCTATCATGCGTATGTTGACGCATATCGTGATAACATCACTGTACAAAAATTTGTTCGGGATTCCACTTCTCATAACAGAGAGGCTGATGCATGGTCGGGTAGATTACCGTCTACCATATAGCATGACGAGATGTAGACAGTACGTACTGAAACTTGAAATCTCGAGGTTATCACTGACTTTATCAGTAAGTCTGTCGGGCCCGAGTCGCCCCTGTCCCGCATGCGCGCCGCATAAGCGTTATCCATCACTGGCAAGATCGCTTGGCCCTGAGTATCGGCGTGCGGCGCGCACTCAATCGGACTGCGAGCCGACCAGCGGGACGCATGGGGCTGAGGTTACCATATTCGTGAATACTGCAAAAAATCATTTATTTTGAGGCTTAACTTGAGACTGCTTCGAGGGAACAGCAGCTTCTTTGATCTGAGCTCCGTCTTTGGGAGGCTGAACTGCGCCGTAAACATTTGCAGTTTGATCATGGTTCGGAGAGTGTGTTCAGGTTAAGCTCTTTTGCGAGCCCACTGAAAAAATTGAAAGATCCCTGCAAAAGCTTCGTTGTACCCTGGAGTTCTCATAAGAGGGCACCCGACTGCCTGATTGAGAACCTGAACATAGCATGTCAGCAGCTGCAAGAAACGATGCAAGGCCCTTTCTGTGTTCAACTCAAAGAGATTTTGAAGATCCGTTTTTTTCAACTTTGTATAGGTAACCCAGTACTCTGTCACAAGATAAAGCTTTGAGCTCCTCCGTTTTTCCGTTCATCTAAATTTCAAGTGCTCGGGGAAGGGGCCCAATTGCAGCCATGTACACAAGAATCAAAAAGCCCGTCATCCCATAGCTGGCCTACAATTTGGCCCTTCAGAGCAACACTTGACCTGAACCTTTTTTAAAGGCGATATATCGTCCCTAACAGCCGCAAAAGAAGCTTCCCCCACAGATTGCAATCACAGCTCAAAGATCCTATAGCACTGACCTTCTTTGAGCCAATTTCTAGCCTATCTTGACTATGCTGGTGATGAGCAGTGATTTGCAGTTTTGTAGTTACAGATTTGATGCCCGGCTGCGCCTGATCGCTGCGACTCAGGAAAATAAGCCTCTAAGTCTAAGAGCGAGCCCCAGGACCAAGATTAGGCTCAGCGCGCACTTTATTTTGGCGTGACTGCATGAGGCACATGTATCCACCCCTTTTCTCAACTTCGATATATAGCTGATAGTTTTGGCAAACACGTAGCACAAACATATATAAGGCGAACGAGTGAGTATCCCCCGGCAGGGCATTCGAACTCATCTCGAATCCTGCAAGATGGATTACGAGACTCAGGTTCTCATCAGGTGGAACGGCCAGAGTTGGCCCGCAATGGTAAGTTCGCTTTGAATTCCTGCACCTTTGTGAAAAGTCACTACAGATGCAACACAAAACACAACAAAGCAGTATCCAGAGAGCTAACGATGATGATAACAGGTCGTTCCAAAGGAGATATGCTCAGATGCGGCGAACCGGACATGCCCCAAGGATGGGTACATAGTAGTATGGTACGGGACTTACCAGTACACCGCGTACGCACCCCCGGACGGCGGTGTTAACAAGGCGAAGAACAAGAACAGGAAGAAAAAGAATCAAGAGGCTAGAGTGGCCACGCTGGATGACCTCAAGAACGAGCTTGCCAAGACCGAGGCTCTGATCAACAAAGCAGCTGATGATAATAATAATAATGATACCAACGACAAGAGTAGTGAGAATACCACACCTGAGCCCCTGAGACCGGGTGTGCCTCGTCGGCTGGGCAAAACGTTGAATGGAGGCGCAAAAGCAAACAGGGCTAGATTAGCTAGAGTGACGGAGCTGATTGGTGCGTTGAAAGATTCAGTTGCTCATCCTAGGCTGAGCCATATTATCCTCACCCTAATGTCACTTGATTCCAACCGGTACGGAGCGGCTGTCCAAAGGGCAGTGGTGGAGTTCAATCGCGAAGTGATCAAGCTTGAGGTGGGCCCTGGAGAAAATATCGGTGATAAATCTGAACAGCTAAGGGTTAGTATTGCGACCAAAGTGGCCGACCGGTTCTTGAACGGGCAAGAAGAGTCTGAACATGAATCACAAGCTGAAGATGAGGGATCACAGCAGTCAGAAGAAGAAGAAAAAGAAGAAGAAGAAGAAGAAGAAGAAGAAGAAGAAGAAGAAGAAGAAGAAGAAGA
>JAKTSO010000118.1:0-27197 GCA_030580275.1 Groenewaldozyma sp. yHMH443
CACGTGACTGGAAACCTATAGGGGAATAATGAACTTCCAGGGGAATAATGAACTTTCCGGGGAATATTGAACTTCCAGGGGAATAATGAACTTTCCGGGGAATAATGAACTTCCAGGGGAATAATGAACTTTCCGGGGAATATTGAACTTCCAGGGGAATAATGAACTTTCCGGGGAATAATGAACTTCCAGGGGAATAATGAACTTTCCGGGGAATATTGAACTTCCAGGGGAATAATGAACTTTCCGGGGAATAATGAACTTCCAGGGGAATAATGAACTTCCAGGGGAATAATGAACTTCCTGGGGAATAATGAACTTCCTGGGGAATAATGAACTAGTTTCAAATGTCCCCGAAATTTCGCTGATGAAAAGTTTCTGGTGTATAGAGCCACTACGTATTAACACGTTATAGCTAAATTTTATACCACGTGACTGAAAACCTATAGGGGAATAATGAAGTTTGTGGGGAATAATTCTGTAAAAGAGTTGTTTCCATTTCATTTCCATCAACGCTAGCTTTTGCAATAGACACTTGGTCCAAGCTTGGTTTGGTCCTGTTTAATCTTACGTCAATTACCTCTCCGCACTTTGAGTCTTTGAGGCCTGTTAACGTCATTCATATATAAATACGACCTGCATTGCAGCAAATAAGGTCTCGATCGTTGGTCCGCGACTCTGCGCCGTTAGTTGATGCATTAATGCGGGCGGGCCACCATTATTCCGATGCGGGCGCAGCTCACAAACGTCCGACATGATTTGCCTAACGAACTGCCCTTGGTCAAAAGGCTCGTATTTCGGAGCCAGAGATATTAGCATGTTCCTCAAGGCATCAACATGCCTCTATAACTCCGGACTTCTGAGCTCTCCGCCCCTTTGGACGGAACGGATGAATACCTGTTCTCCGTGTTGGCCATTTCAAGCTCTTGCTGCAAGACCTCCTAGTTCTGGACCTAGTTCTGGACCTCCTAGAGCTGCGGCAATCCGTCGAAGTCTCAGGATGTTTGTCAGCAAAGTAGTCCCTGTTTGTCAGCGTCGTAAAGTTGGTGTGATGATTAAATGACAAGAGCCTCTGTTACAAAAGCCGAGATCCACATGACTTCGGAGAAGTTCGATTTGGCAGCGCCCCTTTTGGTCCGCAGCTCAGCCGCGCGCAATCATTACAAATTGACAGATCGATCTCTAAGGTCAATCTGTCACGTGAAAACCCTCATTTCTTTTCAGCTTTTCCCTTTTTCTTTGAAACCTTAAAAGGATTGCTGAAATCCCGGTCTAGACCAACGTCTTCGTGATTCGCCGATCACTGATTAGCGTTTCCTGACAACAATGCGATCGATGTCATGTTAGTGGTTTGACACATTTTTTGACACCGGCCGGCACGGGGCAATTTACTGAGCCCGATGTACCATGGCTTCTCCACAGTGCGGCCTGATCTTCTCTGCTGCAAGTTTATTTTCTATAGCCGAAGTATATAAAGGTGACGAACCCTCCCGAACAATGCTATTTCTTTCTAGAGGTTTTTCCCAATAGTTCAACAAACATTTTACGTCCACGAATTTGCCTTTCAAACTTCGTACCAAGAACACCACTCGCAGGATACACAACCATGGCCGCCGCTACCTCCTTCTACGATCTCCAGCCACTCGACAAGACCGGCAAGGCCTACGACTTCAGCCAGCTGAAGGGCAAGACCGTGCTTGTGGTCAACGTTGCCTCTAAGTGCGGTTTCACTCCTCAGTACAAGGGCCTTGAGGAGCTTTACAAGAAATACGAAGACAAGGGACTCGTCATCTTGGGCTTCCCATGCAACCAATTCGGCCACCAGGAGCCAGGTACCCAAGAGGAAATCGCCGATTTCTGCCAAGCAAACTATGGCGTTAGTTTCCCCATTATGAAGAAGATTGATGTCAACGGCTCCAACGAGGACCCCGTATACCATTATTTGAAGTCACAAAAGTCCGGTTTGCTCGGTTTCAAGGGGATCAAGTGGAACTTTGAAAAGTTTTTGATTAACCCTGAAGGTAAGGTTGTTGGTAGATGGGCTTCCACTACTTCGCCTGCCTCATTAGACTCTACTGTCGCCCAAAATCTGGCTAAGTCTTCTCAAGAGGATTTAACAAGCTAGGGGGAAAGCTCCCATCTAGATAGTCTTGTATAGCTTATTGTTGATATTAAAAAAACGTTGGATATTTGAAAATCTACAATTTAGCGACCGTTGGTTGCTTTCTTAATCAGCGACGCTCGTTTCTTGTTAGCACCCTTGGCATTGGCGGGCGACGTTTGTGAGATACTGGAGTCATCACTGTATGACTCTCCATCTTCAGTATCATCGGCCCTTCGTTTCTTAGATGGCTTAAAGCCCTCAAACTCCCTGACTATACATGTAGCCAAGGTCTGACAGCGACGGTTCAGCTCCAAAGGGCTTCGTGATAGCAGAAACCAGTCGAATCTAAACATGGGAGACTCTCGAATGGCCTCTCTGATTTGATCGTACAGATTAGGGGCATCCAGGCCGAAACGGTACATTTGCACAACCAGGAACCTGTCCTCCTCGTCAGAGTACACCTTTCTACCATGTCCCACCGTATTTGTGAACTCAATCTCCTGAAGAGGAGCCTGGTAGCTTTCCACCTTCTTCTTGATCAGTTCCTTCTGGTGCTTGACCTTCTGGTTACGCTGTTCACCTTGTTCAATTTGGCTAAGGTACCGCTCATGGCCGTCAACAGACTCCAAGTTCTCCCAAAAGACTGCGGCATACGCCCTGACTTCCTGTTCAGTTTTGTCCTCGAACTCTTCGGCAATCTCCTTGAGGTTCTTGCGCCCATGCTTGATGTTCATTTGAATCCAGTGCAGAAACTCTCTTCGGTTCCAGTTCCCAAACCCTTCTTCCGCCAGCTGCTGCTTTTCAGCAATTTCTTCTTCGGTAAGAGCCTCGGCTTTGTCAATGGCTTCTTGTTCGGTCTTTTGAGCCTCTTGGCGTTCCTCCAAAGTCTCCTCGGGGCCATCAGCGAGAGGTACCTTGTAGCCCAGCTGCTTTCTATAGTAGGCAGTTTCCTTTTCTTGGATCTCAGATAACCGCTCTGGGAAAAATTGGAAATCGTGAATGTTGATCTGCTTAGGAGCTCGAGGAGGTTGAGGCTTGGGTGTAGAAGTACCACCACTGTTGGCCCCACCGCCACCGGTCAACATGTCTCTATAATAGTTATCAACAGAGTAATTCTCCTTTCGCTCTCTTTTGCCCGGGTTGACCCAGAACTTGCCCGCTGAAATGACATCCTTCTTTTTGCTGAAATCTTTGCCGTTCCATTCATAGGCAGAGTCAGAATTGAATTTTTGTAAATCGTCAATTCCCAGCTGCTCAAACTTAGTGTTCAGTTTGGCGGTCTTGGCCTCACCCTTGCTCAAAATGGCGTCAATGTCAATATCAGTCATGGGGTCACCTCCGGCGCCGTCGGTTATGCTCTTGGGTTTTGCAGCTGCTGAGATGCCACCGTTACCAGCATGTGCCAGCACGTTATCTGCACCGTACTGGATCATGTCAAGTAGATCATTCTGCGAAGCTGCTTTGCCAGTTCCCTGGTTGCTTTGTGCTCTACCCTGTTGAATGACTAGCTGGTCAAGCCTCAGCTTCTGGGCAGCTCGCTCGAGAACCTTCTCCTCGACAGCGTTTTCTGTGACAAATCTATAGACATAAACCTGCTTGGTCTGTCCGATTCGATGAGCTCGGTCCATTGCTTGCAAATCAGCCTGTGGATTCCAATCAGAATCGTACAGAATGACAGTGTCAGCGCTAGTCAAAGTGATACCCAGTCCACCGGCTCTTGTCGTAAGCAAGAACACAAACTTGTCGCTGTCCGGCTTTTGGTACTCATCGATAGCAGAGATACGGTCCTCATGGGCGGTATTACCGTCGATTCTGCAGTACGTGTACTCTCTAAACATGCAGTAGTCTTCCAAAATGTCCAGCATTCGGCTCATCTGAGAAAAGATCAGTACTCTGGACCCGTTAGCCTTGGCTCTCTTGAGCAACTTGTCAAGGACAATCATTTTGCCACAGTTGTAAACCAAATGTTCGTCGGTGGTGTAAGGCGGTCCTGGCTCTGCGCCCTCAAACAAGTAAGGGTGGTTACAACACTTTCGAAGCTGCATCACAATGTTGAGCAGCCTGGTCTTTTCTCTCTTACCGACAGACCCATTGACTGCATCAATGTCTTTCTCCAGGATTCGCTGGTACCACTTCAGCTGCATCTCTGACATGCCAATGTACAAATTGGTTTCTTTCTTGGGAAGAAGTGACGTCTCCACGTCTGACTTGATTCTTCTCAGCAAAAAGGGTCGCAAGACTCTGTGGAGCTGCTTGACCACAGCGTCTGGGTCCTTATCCTTGTCGTCCTCATTCTTCTCAGACTCGAACCAGTCGCCAAACACCTGAGAGTCCGAGAACACATCTGGCAGAATGAAGTTCAGTAGTGCCCACAGTTCGTGCAGATTGTTCTGCAACGGGGTACCAGTAATCAGCAACCTGTTTCTGGAGCTGAACACTCGAATGATCTGTGACAGCATAGACTCCTCGTTCTTGATACGGTGGGCCTCATCAACAATAATATACTGCCAGGCGAACTTTTTCAGATGAGACTTCTCTCTCAGAACCATCTCGTAACTGGTGATTAAAACATCGAAATCGCACTTCAAAAGTCGCTCCTGGATCAGCTTGTGCCTGGTCTCCTTGTCACCCTGTAAAACGATAGTGCTAACATCGGGGGTCCATCTTGCAAACTCACGCTGCCAGTTGTCCAGAGTTGACTTGGGTACCACAACAATGTGCGGGCCGGCGATTCCCTTGATGTATCTCAAATACCCCAAGAAGGAAACAGCCTGCAGAGTCTTACCCAGCCCCATCTCATCAGCAAGAATACCTGAGATATTGTTTTCATACAGTGAAATCATCCAGTTTAGACCCTGGACTTGGTAGTCTCTCATCTTGCCCTCGATGTACCCTGGCGATTCAGTGAAAATTGTAGTGGACTCCTCTCCCTCGTGCTCCTCGTCAAGTAAGAGCTCGGCATCCTCTTCCTTCTCAGTCTTTCTTCGTCGATGGTCACCAGAAGACGCGCCGCCCTTCTTCTTTTGCTTAGTTGCGTTCTCAAAATCGATATCCACCAGAAGCTGCTTGAAGCTCGGGTCTTTCTCAGCACGGGCATCAATGAAGTGACGGAACAAGTCAGTGAGTCCGATAAGGTACTTGAATCTTTTGGCCGAGTCAAGCGATTTCTGTTTCCCCAGCTCAGGCTGCTGGTCAAGAAAGTAGTTTTTCCTCTGCGCATTGAGCTGGTGTTGTGTCAGCTCAATCAGGGGTGTAACGGAACCCTAGTTGTTAGCTCTGAACTAAGCTCCAGGCTGAAAAAAATACTTACCTGGGGGGAACCTCTTGACACAGGATTCGTAGAGATAGCAGACTTCACTTGTTCAGATTCCTCAGGACCAGGCTATACTGAATTAGGTTTTCTGAATTCGAAAAAAAAACGCGGAAAGCATTTGGGGTCCAAGCCACACTTACGTTGACATCGGTCATGGGTACATCTTCCTCAGCCTTGAGCTCAGCAGCTCCGTTGGAGCTGACTGGATCTTCCGACTTTGGATCCATTTCTGACCCTAGATAAAATTTGCCACTTGGCCAACAAGCAGAAATGGGAATATTTATCTGGGAGTTGGGAAAAGAAACTGAGTTTGGGGGCAGCGTTCAGCAACTTGACATTTTAACTTCCAAGTCTTGCAATCACGACTCTGATGCAGCTGACTTTCGATCACCATTATGAGCACCCAGATTTTCCGTATACGCGGCCGACGTGTTTGTTCAAACGAAACTACTGAAGAAGCTGTTGGGGGTGCTCGTTTGGAAGGGCTTTGAGTGAGGGAAAGCTTTCTATTAACATGTAAAGCTATAAATAATTGGTTCTAAATTGACCATCCTTGAAGAGCATATAACTAGCCAAGACGGACGGAGTAGTCCTTGGCAAACCCAAAATCTTCATCTCGCACATCACCGTCACGGATCATTCTATTCCAACCCCAAAGAAGGGCACAGTTAGCAAGCCGGCTCTAATTGGCCCAAACAATATCAAGAACATACCTTGCATCCAAGTTGGAAAGCTTTTGAGCGAATTGAGGTTCCACGCGGGCTATTTCTTCAGGCGGTGGTGCGCTGGTAACAGCTGGGATCAAGAACTCATTGTCACAATGAGGACAGTAGGTGTCACTCTCGTCAAAGTCGCTCAAGTCCTGGCAAAGTTAGTAATGCTGTATTTTGTTTCTCAAGACGACAAACCTACCTTTCGGAAAGCTTTCTTGCACTTCTTGCAGATGAGAGTCAAGTCCAACGTTTTCTTCAACGAGTGATCCTCATTCTCTTCATGACCTGATCCTGATTAGTGCCAAAAACGCGTCGAGATCAACGGCTTGTAGCCATCTTGGGTTTTTAAAAAACCTACATTGTGGGCAGTCGTACCACTTCCGGCAGCACTTGACAATTAGCTATCAATCCTTTGAGCACCCTGAATTCACCATTAAACATACCTGTGTCCGGATAGAAACCTGTGCGTTCAGAATATGTTTGCACATCTTCAATCACCTCCTGTGAACAAACGTCTCAAGTCCAGATGTGCGCCAGCGCTCATGACGAGACGTCGACGGGTCGCTATTTTTCGCGATCGACCGCACCAAGTCGCGCGCGACGTGCCGAAGCTCGAAGAAAAAAAAATTATTACGTAAGTCCCATTTGTAATCCGGCGACGGTAACGGAGCGAGCCGATATAGCCTAACTAGAAAAAGTATCAGAACCCCGGCCGGTCAGTTTTTCTCCTTCACAATTTCTAATTAGACCTCTAAAATGGCAACAATAACCCAGACGGTGCCTGCTGGGCTGAAAGCTCCCGAGCCTGAGCACTGTCCTGGAACGGAGTCTGAGCAAGCAGGGCAGGCAGATGCCTGTGAAGGGTGTCCGAACCAGCAAATTTGTGCCTCCGCTCCTAAAGGCCCCGACCCTGATCTGCCCCTGATTAAAGAACGACTGGCAGGAGTCAAGCACAAGATTCTGGTCTTGTCGGGCAAGGGCGGCGTAGGGAAAAGTACTTTCACGTCAATGCTGGGTTGGGGGCTGGCCCGTGACTCAAAGCTGGAGGTGGGGATCCTGGATCTGGACATATGTGGACCCTCCATGCCTCGAATGATGGGCGCAGATGGCGAACAGATCCACTCGTCCAACAGCGGGTGGTCACCCATCTACGTTGCGGATAACCTGGGTATGATGAGTATAGGGTTCATGTTACCCAACCCGGACGACGCAGTGATCTGGCGTGGTGCAAAGAAGAACGGACTGATCAAGCAGTTCCTCAAGGATGTCGATTGGGGCGATGTGGACTACATGGTTGTCGATACCCCTCCTGGTACAAGCGACGAGCACTTGAGTGTCAACCAATATCTCAAGGAGAGTGGTATTGATGGAGCTATTATAGTGACCACGCCACAGGAAGTGTCTTTGCTGGATGTGCGAAAGGAAATTGATTTTTGTCGAAAAGCTGGCATCAAGGTCCTGGGGATCGTCGAGAACATGGCCGAGTTCGAGTGCCCAAAGTGTCACCACAAGTCGTTTATTTTCCCACCAACTACTGGAGGCGGTCAAGCGTTGGCTGAAGAGTTTGATATCCCTTATCTGGGCAGGATCCCTCTCGACTCGAAAATCGGCCAGTCTTGCGATTACGGAGAGTCTTACATTGACAACAATGCCGTCTCACCAGCTTCGGTTATTCTACAGGGGATGATTCGACAACTGAGAAGACAAATTGAAAGCTCTTAAGAGTCTAGAAAAAAAAATATTTATTGAGCTGCTCGGATAAGCAAGAACTTCACTTCGGGGCAGCTCACCCCGGCGGCTTCGGCCTTGGTATAAAATTCGTGAATGAGACGGGGCAACTGCATCACAGTGCCCGTGGGCTCACTGGATTTCATCATTGTGTGTGCAAGCACTGAGCACGCAATCAAAATCTTACGCAACAGTGACCTCATTTCATGGTTATTCCAGAACGAGTACTCCTCAATGTACCCGACGCATTCGTGGAGCTTGCGGATAATTTCATCAAGCTCAATTTCTTCACTAGTGGAGCTGGTATCAAGTAGCTCTACAATCGGCTTGAAGTTACCATCAATGGCGAAAGCTTGCAAGTAGTCCCACAAGTTATCGAGGAACAAGTTTGCACAACTGGTGAGAGCCCACATGGACCCGGGTTCCTTGATACCGCGCCCTCCCTTGCGCTGCGTCCATAGTGACTTTATCTCTCTATGCGCCTTGGCAATAGCTGCTAAGTATGTGAATAGATCCCCGAGCCGTGAGGCATACCCGGGGTTGATCAGAATTTGATACTGCCACTCAAGACCTAGCCTCATCCTTGTGCTTACCCCTAGGAGAATATCGTCAAATTGATCTTCCCGTTGCTGGCCGCTTTGGTTAACTTTTATCAGTTTTAGACTAGAGGTTCCCAGCTGTTGCATGTCACGGTCCACCTGTAGATTTGAGTCCTCGCAAAATGACATGATGGCTCTTCTAACCATACCCTGTGTATCTAGGGCGGCCAAGTTCTTGACTCCGCCCTCTGCTTGCAGCGTGTCGAGCAAAGATGCCACAAATTCGCTAGACCCCAACAGTAGTAGCCTACGAATAACTCGAAAAAGGAGCTTGATCTTGTGCAATGACAGCACAGAGCTGATGGTGTTTCGGAAGACCGACTTTTTCAATTCAACAATGACCTGGTGGATTTGCGCCTTTTGGATAGGCACTGCGATGCTGCTCATCAGTTCTACATGTTTTGCAACCATATCAATCTCATTTGTACTTGTACTCCCCCTTGCACTTCCACTTCCACTTCCACTTCCACTTCCACTTCCACCAGAGAACACTCTCATTCTAGAGATACAGTTCCCCACAATAAATATATCATGTACCGTCTTCATAAAGACAATATCAGGCACGTAACGTTCCTGTAATAAATATTCCTTCCCATTTCGCGTCATACGCTCCACAATCATGAAAGCGTTCGGATCCTCCTCATCGCCGCCCTCGAAGTTCCACTGTCCGCTGCTCTTAACTAGCCTTCCGTAGAGAACCCACGACCTCAACTGCATGAGCCACGCCCGCTCTACCGCAGCTAAGCACTGCTCTGTGAGCTCCTGCACATCCGGGTAGCCGGTTATGCATTCCTTGGATAATTGTGCAATCACTTCATGGCAAAGCGGCTGGCATCTTCTTAATTCCCCGCTTGGCTTGTTTGAATCGCGACGCATGAGATACTCTAGCAAGTCCAAGCTGAACCTGAACCGCCGCTCCCAAGTCCGAGCTGTGTGTGAATAAATATGAGACAGCGATACTACGGTTTCTCCTCCCACGTAGCTTGAATCACCGTCCAAAATCTTAGCCTCAACTTCCAGAATGCACTCCTTGAACGGCCGAAGCACCGCTAGCTCGATAACATCCACCACAGAATGCGCTGACATGGAGTAGAATCCTCGGAAATACCTCGGATCTTTACCCAGCCTGCTAGTGCTATTGATCCCGCCTCCAACGCTCTCCGGCATGTATGAATTCTTGATGTAATCAACTCGTTCTGTCACGAGTTTGTTCAGGTCCCCAAAATCCGCAATCTTGCCCACCAGTGCAACTTCTGAGGGGTGCATGAAACCCCTTAGCCCACTATGATCCTGCCCATCCTGGTTTCTGGAAACGACTGGCGACGAGACACCGCTCAGTGCAAACAACACCTCTTGGAGCATCTCCTCAGTTGGCTTTTCTTTTTGTGTGCAAACTGTAGATCGCGCAGGCGACCGCGTTTTGAATAAAAAGCTTAAAACGCGGTTTGAGCTCTCGAGCGTTCCTGCGGCGGGCCCTTGATCCACGATGACCTGTACGATCTTCGCTTTATTTTCCGTCCCTTGGGCGGGTATCCCTCGGTCTTGCGCCCGTCCAGGTACAATTGGTACGCCATTCGAAGTAGGAAAATGTACTCTGGGTAGTGGTAGTAGATACAGTAAATTGAGGACCAAAAGAGCACAAAGGCTGCTTTAACGGTCCGCTGGATCCACAGCATGCAGAGCATGAAGGTCAAGGTAGCTCTAAAAGCCGTGTCAATAGTATCAACAACCAGAAGAAGCATCTTTTCTTGAAAGCTGTGGAAAGTAGGACGAAACAAAATATAAATACAATATTGCTCTATATGCTGGAGTATACACTAGCTCATCGTTCCTACCAATCGATGGTTCCCCAATGAATCAATTCCAAGTTCTTCTTGTGGAACGATGTTCGACGCACGCCTCATCACGTAGTCTTGCATGACAGTTACAGCCACACCCGCACTGAAATTATTTTGAGTGTTGACGTGCCTGAGCGACTGCAAAAGCTGGACCACAAATTCTTGATCAGTGGTTCCCACGTTCTGTTTACTACGCAGCGTGCAGTAGTCCAAGTAAACTTGGCCACCGGCAGCCCAGCCTGAGATCCCTGGGAGATCAAGAAACTGAACTAAAAGTTCTTGGAGCTGCGTGAAATTATCCTCAATCACTGCCCGTGGTGCCACTTTTGATGTCAGGGTGGAATGCGCAGCGTCGTAATGACGAGCTGCCAACAAATACTTACACTCGTCGTAATGATTCTCGGCGTACCTAGCTTGCAGAGCCTGGGCATCGAATATCAAGACTTCTTCGACTTGGAACTTTGTGATTAGTTCTTGTTTCACCGTGTCATCGTCAAGTAGCCCCACGTTCTGCGAAAGCACCCGCTGGAAGTTGGTGAACGCGATTGAATCGTCTGAGATGTGAGCATAGACCACCAGAGCTTCGTTCCATTTCCCGTCACTCTCCAGCTCAGAGCCATAGTTGATTGACAGCTGATCGCAAACTTGAGAGCTTCTAAAATTGAACGCCTGTGAGTTTGTAAGCACAATAGCCAGCAGCCAGTAGATGCGATACGATGACTGATACGAAGAGCTCAACAGCTTGGCCAACTCTTGATCAGCATCAAACTGAGGCTGGGTGCTCGAATAGTAGAACCGTAACAGTTTGTAGCAGAGGTCAAGCTCGCCAGTGCCCTCGACAAGGGGCTCAGCAACAGTTTGACAGCTGACCAGAGCCATTTCGTACCATCCAACAACATCAGCCAAAGTTGATCCGGCGGTCGCTTGGTACCATAGCCTGAGCCCGAAAGCACGTTTCCAGTCAAGCCCGGTAGAGAGAGACTCGTACTGCCGTCCGTCATCGTCAAGTTCACCAGATAAAAGGGTAAAAATCTTGACAATTTGCTTGGGCACAAACTTGAGCCCGTTGGTTTCTTTCCAGGTCGCCAGCTGCTGGCCCGCGTCCTCACGAATCCCCAGCCCAACGCTCCCCAGTAGCGGGATGATAGTAGCCAAGTGCAAGTTTCGGCTCTGAGTGGCACTCACAGCTGCATCGGTGACCCGGTGTCCTGTCAACAAAGTGTACAGTCGATCGAGATCATCAGTAGAGCCCAATAAAGAAGACTCCACATTGTTCTTGACACTTTGCTGCAGCCAGCTAGACAATTGTTCCCATTTTGCAGATCTATAGTCAGCCGGCGAGAAAGTATCGAAAAGAATAGAAGCAAGCTCCCACATTTCATTCTCCTTGGTCATCTCGTGGCTAAAATATTCCTTGGCAAGAAACTCAAAGTTGACACGCGAGGTAAGAGTGATTTTGGGAGTACCGTTGGCCCGCTGTCTAATATGAGACCCGGCCAGCTGGGCTCTAATTGCCTTATGCGTCATGTGCTCGGTGACAGCCGGTACCGAAGGTGACAACTTGATTTTTGTCACTCCAGCATTGGTCTGTACCGTTTTCAGCAGCACTTGATTAGGGGAAAACGTCGACATGATGCCGAACTTTGGAGGAAGCGACGGCAGCCTGTACTTTTCGACGATCCTGTCGTAGAACGGGATCGCCGCCTCTTCAGCATTGTCTTGGTATAGCAGCTGGTTCAGATCACCGGCAGTCATTGCTTTCTTTTGTTGCACTGGCTTGACGGGAGCCTTGCTCTTGTTGTACCCAGCTAAGTACGAGTCAATAGCTGAAGAAAGTCTCAGCTGTTCCATCCAGTCCTTGGCAACTGTTCTTACAGGAGCCTCAGGAGCGGCTACTCTTTCGACAAAGTTGATCTCCTCGATAGAGCCGCTGCTGTCCGACATTGAGTAATCTAGCTCTTCGACTTCTTCTTCCTCGTCGTCGTCAAATGCAGAAAGGTTGTCCACAGTTATAGCCCCAGGGTAGAGACCCGGTCGGGGAGCCTCTTGGTCAGGCAAGACTTGGTTCATCGGGACGACGCCAAGGTCCTCGGGAAGCATCGCATTCTCAAACTTGGAGCTCTCGAGCCCAATATCGGCCTTACTGTCCGCATACTCGAACCCTTGGAAGTTGCCCTGGGTATCCATGAAATCAGTGTTAGCCACTGCTTCTTCATCGGAGTACAACTCATCGTCAGGGTCAAAGCCATAAAACCCGTCTCTGTTTTCAACGACAAAATCTTTTGAGTCATCGATTGCCGCTGGCTCTACGCGGCCAAAGTCAGGCTGCTGAGGTTTCTCCAACAAAAGCCGTCGGTTACTAACACTGCCGAAACTGGCTTCGCTGCCTCGCCTGACAGGCATGGGCGAGTCATCAGATAATCCACTGCTATTCAGCACATTTTCAATCCCCATGTCTCGTTGTCTCATCACAGGCTGAGCGAAGGCGGTCTCTGATGCACCTCCTAGAAACCCTCGCAGTTTTGTGGGGTCCCCAAAGTCAGCAGGCAACTTTTTAGCAGCAACCAGCTTCTTTCTACGGTCCAGTTTGCTGAAGATAGTATCCGCGATCTCCACCTCATCGTCATCCTGATCAGTTTCAAAGACCCCCCATTTACTGAAATGGAAAGTCTTGAACACCCACGAGCCGGTGTTTGCGTCATAGTTGAAAAATTGGCCACCGCGGCTCTCGATACTAGCTCGTAGCCGCTGCACATGCTTAAATACTCTGGGATCAGCAGGGTCGTTGATGACAGTGCCACTTTTAGTTTTGGGGAACACGCCCTCGAGAGTCACCACTGCTGGTTTGTTGAGCCCGACTCCCGGTGGACACCTCTGAGCGTAGTTGGGGTATACACACACCGAGCTGTTACCAAACACCACCAGTCCTCCCAGAATGAGAGTCAGGTCATCAACTTCAGTCAAGTTCACCGGCTCAGTGTAGGCAATCTGTCCATAGCCCCTTCGGCCGATCAGCAGGCTGGGCAGCTTAGCGAGTTTGCTTCTAGGTAGTGCAAGGAGCTCGTCTAAAGGTGGAGACATCCAGTAGTCTAGATCTTGAGATGCTTGTAAGTACTCGTTAGTGATAGCTTTGGGTATCCGTGCTGATCGTGCAGTTTCTTGCGTCAACAGTGACTTTTTGCGTGTGGATCCGTTCATAGTGTTAGCAGCACCGTTTTTCAAACCCACTTGAGGGATAGCAGACATGCTAACAGACTGTGGGAGTGTCCTAGCTCTGAAAGGGTTCCCAGTGAGATCCTCCAAGCTGGGTTTTGTTTTGGCAATGTTTAGTTTCCGTAGAGTGCGCTTTTCTTCATGCTGAGTAGGGGTCAAAACGCGCTCGTCGGGTCGTTCCATGGAAGCAACAAGTGACAACCGTGAAGAGGACCGCCTCAGGTCACCCTCACCTGCAGCACCAGCTCCTCTCAGCGGCCTCCCCATGTAAGGATTTGCCCTTAATGCTGACGGAGCGCTTCGGAGCATCGAAGTCATTTTGAGAGATCGTGACCTGGGTATCCCGTGGCTGCTGCTAGTTAGAGAGTTTGTCTTTTTGGTGGTCAGCGAGTCTAAATGCTTGACGTTTTCATTGTTTGATGCGTAAGGACTTTGCATGGTGTAAGATGGATTGTTGATGGACGTTGTCAGGGTATTCGATCCATTCATTCCTGAGCTGTTACCACCAAAAAGGCCACTCTGCTGAGGCTGCTGTTGCCCAAGGGAAATGTTTGATCCAAACAACCCTGACTGAGGTTGAGCGGGTTGTTGTGATTGCTGGTTTTGGCCGAAGCTGAACGTGCTACTCGATGAAGGCTGCGTTTGGCCCGCACTTGATCCAAACATGCTTGGCTTTTGCTGACCTGCTCCAAGTTGGGTAGAATTACTGGTGTTGGAAGAGTTTCCAAATAGTCCAGTGGACGTGTTTGTGTTGGTAGTATTAGATCCAAACAAGCCACCACCGCCAGAAGTCCCATTAGTGTTGTTAGAATTGTTACCGAATAATCCACCAGAGCTTGTATTCTGATTACCGAAAAGCCCACCAGATGCGTTGTTGTTATTACTGCTCGTATTTGAAGCTCCAAAGAGCCCACCGCTTGAAGTATTGGTATTGTTTGCATTTTGATTCCCGAACATTCCTCCAGAGGAGCCCGTGCTGGGAGCAGTGGGATTGCTGTTCCCAAACATTCCCGTTGATGCAGGCTGCTGAGTATTCTGGCTCCCAAAGGAAAACCCCGTTGAGGGCTTTGAAGCTCCGCCGCCAAACAGACTCATATTCGTGCGTAGACAGCCTTTCACCCCCGGGTAACGATTGTGAAATTTTTCACGCCAAATCCACCAACTATTCTACAATTTTGATTAGAGTCATTGCTATTATTGCAATTGTAATACAAGAGAAAACGTACCTATCAACAATCCGAGTCTATCCCCGCCGATACGGGCAAGATTGGTTGATGTGGAGTAACGCTGTTAAAGAGCCGCTGGACTTGCCAGAAGAAATTCCAGAGATCAAGAATAACAAAGGTGTAGTAGTAACTGTAGTCTAGCTCAGTGTTTACTTCCCTGCGGTAAATTATACACAGTGTTAGTGAGTCTACATACTTGGACTGGTCACTCAGTAGCTCAGCTCCGAAGACAGATCGATCACGTAAATCGATCGAGCTTTTCTCGAGATCTCGCAACCAGAGTCTTGATTCACACACGGCTGAAGCGCGTTGAGGCTCGTGCTGAAAATGTCACCAGTAATCGATCGGCCGGCTAGCGTCTAGGCTAGCCCGAGCCCGCTCCGGTCATGTGACCCGCGTGAAACTTGTCACGTGCATTTTTTGGACAAACATTGAAACTGACTACAAGAGAGTCAGTTATCGAGTAGAGCTAGGTGCATAGCTCTGGTAAGATGGCATGGTCTTGTCATGTAAAAAGTCAGTTATGCTAGCTATGCTAGCTATGCTAACCCACAAAGAGGCTCCATGGCAGGAGCGTGAGTTTTCCGTGATTACTAGCTGACCTGGTTGTAGGTACAGGTTCAGAAAGCAACCTGGTGATAATTGTGGTTCTGGAGCATGGGCATGAAGTCTAAATTCTCCGCCTTGTAAGAAAGAGTTTGTCGCTAGGGAATACCAGTAGCGAAAGTTCCTGAAGCCGTGATGTTTTGACTTCTAAAACTGTAGCTCAAATGTCGCCACGGGGTTAAGACCCCCCGATCGCGGCCACTGGTACTCTCGGCAATGGCATGCCCCAACGGTTCGCTCGAAGAATATGAACAGAGCCGACTTGGAGGAAAGAGAGCACTCTAGAATAGAACAATATGCCATACTACGCCTTACTATGCCTCAAAAGAAACCTTCCAGCTTAGTGGTCACAGTTGATCTTCATTTTGACTTATTTCCTCGGTTCGTCGTGAAAGCTGGGCTGAGTACAGCGAGGCCACTAGGCTAGCAGTGCACTGAGCGTAGCCGAGAGTCCACGTGACTGGAGCAGAGGATCAATTGATCAACTGCAATTGATCTTGCCTGGACGGACTGACCATAACGGTGAGCCAAGATAAACCAAATCCAGTCCAAGAACGGCTGAATCTCATGTCATCATGTTCCTCATTTGGACCTGAGATGCCCCAACAAACCAGGGGGGCAGCCCCAGGGCCACAAGCTCAAACAAGCTTTAGCCGAACCCACTTCGGTGCAAGGCAAGCCTGTGGGGTCTAGGTTGGGGCTCCCAACAAAGCACACTTTAAACTTTAGAGTTCAGATAGTTATAAGAGGGAAATCCGCCTTGTATCTTCACAGTGCCCTGGAAGCTTGTGAAGCCTGGAATCTTCTGTGTGTTCAAAAAGAGAGCACGAGCATATGGAGGGGCCGGGCCCATATTGATTATCGTGCCAAAGCGGGCGCTGAAGCAAGGCACGGAGTCCCATTTTGGAGATATATGGAATGATCGGAATGAGGCTAAGTCTTATCAGAGCCACTCTGAGCAGTGAGCAGTACGGGAACACTAGAATCTAGATAGATGCGTGCCTAGGGACTACTCAGACAACGTGGGCATTAGCGTGGCGCCCGGGCTTGATGAAATTTCAACAATGGCCCACGGGCATTGAGCGGACTCGTCTAATTTTACTTCGCAAAAAAAGGGGGTCCCTTCATACAAGACTTTATCGAGATGCCGATTATCATCACATGCTAAAAATCCCGAACTCACATGAGCTCTTGGAAGTAAGTGTTGAGTGTTGAGTGTTGATCTGTGCCAATGCCGCGGCCTTTGTGATCCCTGCAACTCTGGCATTCAAGTCAATCATTGACCTTACACGATAAGCCACACTCTTTATCAGGTTCTCCATGCCTTAGTTTGATACCAGCAGTCCGACGGTCGAACAGCCAACAGCTGCGGCAAGTCTGCGAGAAAAGAACAGTCTGAGAGGGCTGAGAAATGCCAGAAGGGTGTGCATTGCACTACGTTGCGCGTTACAGCCAAATTAGCCAGACCCTGTTCTCTCGCCCTGGGCGCTTCTTGCAGCACAGGTCGCAGCCCATTTGGCGCTGCTCGATCAGAACTCGCTCGAATCTAGGCCCGCGCTACCTGTCAATGGCTGTCACGCTGTGACACTATGCTGACACTGTGCTGTCGCTGTGCTGTCACTTGCAAACCGTCAACTGCCAGCCTGCCGCTCGTTGGGAGCAATTTCTGGCTGTGTGATATGTGATCAACCCCTCACTCAGCTGAGTCAACTCTTAAGACATCGGGCACATTGACAGCTTACTAACACCTGAGCAGGCTGCGCTAGACCTCGCCACTTTCTTTGACTACTGTAGCTCTTAATAATAAACACTTCTACGTTTTAGCAGAGGGTTTAGCATCAAAATATAATGCTTACCTGTATCTCAGCTCTATCGAAAAAATCCCGACTCGGAGCTCCGAGCTGCACCTTACTCGTAGTTATTGTTGGGCTCAACTTAGAGGCGGGAGGGGGCCCCAAAAAGCCGTTTTTGCCATGATAGTAAAATCTCCGCGTGGTTAACGCCGAGAGCAAACCGATCGAGCTGTCCCAATATTTAGCGTGCGCACAACAGTGCAAAACAGCGCGAAACAGTGCGTCACCGAGCCCTTGAGGGACGTTTAGCCGGCCGTGTCACTCTGTCACTCTGCCCACATTCCCCTTCTCCTCCTCTTCTCTTTACTTCCTCTCTTTTCCCTCACTTCTCACACTCCTTGACACCTGTAGTCAGGGATTTTGACTGTATAATAAACACACCGCTCACCTTTTGGTCTTCTAGCGTGTAGCCACCTTTCGTTTGCTAACAGAGGGCTTTGGTGATATTTTTGCCTTTTTTTTGCCTGTTCTCAATATCTCCGCAAACAAATCGGAGGTGGGAAAAACCTACCACATAACTTGCCATGTTTTACAAGAAAGCCACAACTGTCGAGGTCGGGCCCGCAAAGGAGGGCGAGACTGCTCCAAGAAGGAACGTGGGTGCCAAGAAGGAGGCCTGGAAATCACCGCTCCAGGACCCTACTCTGATCTCCCCCTATACGCTGCTCCAGTACGCCGTCAAGCGGTACGGGCCGGAGCCATGCATGGGCGACAGGAAGCTGCTCAAGATCCACACTGAGCAGAAGGAGGTCACCAAGAAGGTTGACGGTAAGGACCAGAAGGTCACGAAGGACTGGAAGTTCTTTGAGCTGGGCCCTTACTCCTTCCTCACTTACAATGAGGTCAACCAGAGGATCAAGCATGTCGCCTCCGGACTGATCCACCTAGGAGTTAAACCCAGTGGCGAGGAGCGATTCCACATTTACTGCCAAACGTCGTCACAGTGGATGCAGACAGCAATGGCGTGTAATTCGATGGGTATCCCCGCCGTTACTGCTTACGACACCTTGGGGGAGGAGGGGCTGACCCAGTCCATGGAGGAGACCGAGACTGTTGGTGTTTTGGCCGATACAAATCTTCTTACTTCCCTTATTAGACCTCTTAAGGCCGCTACCCACATTAGGTACGTTGTCTACCGTACAGAGCCGTTGGATGAGGACGAGAAGAGCCAGATCTCCAAGTTGGCTGAGGCCCACCCTCAAGTGAAGATTCTGTCTTTCGAGCAGCTGGTCACCTTGGGCGCTGACCACCCTGCACAGCCTACACCAGGGAAGTCCGAAGACACCGCTTTGATCATGTACACTTCCGGATCCACCGGTAAGCCCAAGGGTGTCGTTCTGCTCAATTCCACTGTTATTGGAGGTGTGGCAGGCATCACTGGTAACATTACCACTAATACTATCCACAAGGGCGATATCCTACTGGCCTTTTTGCCACTGGCACACATCTTTGAGTTCACTTTCGAGATGGGAAGCTTTTTCTGGGGTAGCTGTCTTGGTTACGGTAACCCTAAGACCATTTCTGATGTTTCAGTAAGAAACTGCAAGGGTGATATCAGGGAACTGCGCCCCACTATCATGGTCGGTGTACCTGCCGTGTGGGAGTCTGTTAGAAAGGGTATTTTGGGCAAAGTTGCTCAGAACCCTGTAGTCAGCCAGAAAATATTTTGGGCTGCATACCATACCAAGGTCAAGCTTAAGAGCTACGGCCTACCCGCTCCCCTTGTTGACGTCATTTTCAAGAAGGTCAAGGACGCTACTGGTGGCAGAGTCAGATTCACAATGAACGGTGGGTCTGCACTAGCAGGTAGCACCCAGGAGTTTATCAGTACTTTGATTGCCCCCTTGCTTATTGGATATGGGCTCACTGAGACCAACGCCAACACTTCGCTGATGACCCCCAGCAGCTTCGAAATCGGTACTCAAGGTGAGCTGACCCACTCTGTCACCGTCAAGCTCGTTGATGTTGCAGACGCGGGTTACTATGCCAAGGAGGGCAAGGGTGAAGTTCTGATCAAGGGAACAGCCCTGATGAAGGAGTACTTCAAAAACCCTGAGGCGACTAAGGAGGCTTTCACTGAGGATGGGTGGTTCCAGAGTGGTGATATTGCCGAGTGGGCCCCCAACGGCGCTCTTAAGATTATTGACCGTAAGAAGAACTTGGTCAAGACCTTGAACGGAGAGTACATTGCTCTGGAGAAGCTCGAGTCCAGCTACAGATCCAACTCTTACGTAGCCAACATTTGCGTGTACGCCGACCAGAACCAGGTCAAGCCCTTGGCTATTGTCGTACCTATTGAAAAGGCCGTGACCGATCTCTGCAAGGAATTGGGGCTCGAGGTTCACGAGGATGTGGCCCAAGATGAAAAGGTTGTCAAGAAGATTTATGAGTCTATTTTGGAGACCGGTAAGCAGCAAGGACTCAAGGGTATCGAGTTGATCTGCGGAGTTGTCATTAGCGATAAAGAGTGGACTCCACAGAACGGGTTCTTAACCAGTGCCCAGAAGCTCCAAAGGAAAAAGATCCTGGAGGACAACAAGAAGTCTGTTGAGGAGGTTTACTCTCACCAGTAAGTAGTAGCCAGCATTTATGTATAATGATAATTCTCTTGTTTTCGAATAAATTATTGAATCTTAAGGGGTACGTAAGCGAGCTGCTAGTAAGCTGGCAACGTTTTTGCCGGCAAGAGCATTACTTTCCATTGAGCTCACTAGTGGATCCATATCGCCGGTATAGAAAAGCCCGTCGTACAGTTCCAGCCTCCTTGGTGACTTGGACAGGTCCACTGGCCTCATGACCGGGTAGCTTTGCCAGACGTGGCGGTATACATTGACTAGATCGTCTCCATCGCCCACGCCGAGAAACTCGGCAATTTGGGTATCAGACAGTGAGTACTGGGAAAAGATCTTGTACAGATAATGACCGAATTGTGGGGTTTGCCCAAAATAGCCAATGGAGAAAAACCTGCCCAGGTGCTCCGGATCGTCGTCCGCCACTGTCGTACCAATGGTATCATACGTCTCAGCCGGTGCGTCAAAGTATGCTGTTGCGTTCATTGGGGCCTCCGAAACCACTATATGGACATGCAAGTTGACGTACTCCATAATAAGCGGCTTGATAGCGTCGTTGGGCAATACCACTCCAGCCAAGGACTGAGGAGATGCCAACACTACGTAATCGTACTGCTCTCCGTCAACAAGATACCGAGAGGGAGCACCTGGGAAATCCAAAGGGATGACTGTATGTACATGCCGGTTTAGTTCCAAGTGAGCACCGGAGTATTCGATCATTTTGGTGAACAACTGGTCATTTCCCTCGGCCACCTTGAAAACCTTTCCTCCCGTTCCAATTGCAAGCAGGCTAATTGCTGCCACCACGGAATGTGACTCAGCAAGGTTGATAGCATAATTATTCCTTGTGGCATACTGCGCAATCCTATGTCGGTAGTCAGCAGATATGCCTGAAGCATTCAGCCATTCCGGTCCTGTTTGATTCAAAAACTCGGCAAGCCCCACACTTTTCATAGCTTCCGACCAGTCATCCCAAGTATCATCGTACAGACGGAAAAACTTTCGAGCCATTTTGGTAGACTCATAAAAGGACAAAAGGGGAGCTCGGCCAAACTCTTTAATCATTGCCCACGACTGATAAAGAGGGACATTGGATTTCGGTAAGGAAAAAACCATCTTGTTTAGTTTCCTTTCCCAGACCCCAAGACTATTCTGACTCTCCTCTGAGCCCTCTCCAACAAACCCATCCGCCAAAGTCAAGTTAAGATCCTTCACTGCATTATAAATGATGGCATTCTCCTTGATAAATATCGACCCACCCAACTCCACGGATTTACCCTCCACATGCAGCGACCGCACCCTGCCTCCAATATAACCATTTCGTTCCATAATGGTGACATTCACAAACCCAATCCCTTTCTCCTGCGCGAGATGATAGGCAAATGATGCTCCGGCGGGGCCTGCGCCAATGACGGCAATTCGTGGGGCAGGGGGTAGCCCAAAGTGCATACCATCTGTAACCGAAGTGCCATCTTGATATTTAGGCTCCAGGACCATGCTCGGGTTCGACATGAAAAGAGCCCCTACGATCCTATTCCACCATTGCATTTTGTTGTAGCCTCTAGGCGGTTGTTGGACTACAAGTGCTCAGTTTGTAGGACAAGGCATCCTCAGCTCATGCTGCAAGATCTGAGATTTAAGGGTTCTGCTGCTTGAACTGCGATGTTAAACCTTGGCTAGCCTGATAACCGAGCCTACTGCAAATTGGGGTATCGTTAACGGTTCTCCGATCTGAGATCCACGTGCGGCTTGACGTTGGAATTACGCCGCCGCAAGATATCAGATCGTCGCGTTTATGCCCAAAACAGTTATCGGTAAACATGCCCCTACATTGTTTTTCCATAGGTTAACTTCACATCCATACAACTTCCAACATTAAAACACCTTGATACATCACAAAATGAGCAGGAAACCGCTGGAGGGCAGCAGTGGGGTCCCAGCAAGGGTCCTTGGGTCCAATGAGAACGTCAACCCTCTGCTGAAAAAACAAACATCATCAACACAACTGGGTAATCCAAAACAACAGTTGACAAAAATGTCCAAATCATCACAGCCATCCGGAATACTACCAGGAGGAGCAACAAGTAACCCGAAACAAAAGAGAGCACTCCAGCTACCATCACGGCAGCCCTTACTGAAGCTCGCGCTGAAAAACAACCACCAGCCGTATACAACTTCTACAGGAAGTAGAGGCAACTCATCAGCGGCAAGCAGCACAGGACTAGGCAACTCGAGCGCTAGCACCAATGAACATTATATGAACCCTCCTAGCTCAACAAGCTCGCCCCAGAGATTCAGCAGGGATAGCAAGGTCGCTTTAAATGGGCGGAAATCATCAGGGATCCCGCGGGGAATACCAGCAACACGCAACTTTACTTTAGACGATTTCGAGATCGGTAAACCGCTGGGTAAAGGCAAGTTTGGCCGAGTTTACTTGGTGAAAGAAAAGCGGTCGGGTTTTATTTCAGCTCTCAAGGTAATGAGCATCAAAGAGCTGATAGACTACAATGCAGAGACGCAATTCCAAAGAGAGGTAGAAATCCAGTCGCATCTGAGACACCCCAACATTTTGTCGCTTTATGGCCATTTCCATGACTCGGAAAATGTTTATTTGATTATTGAATATGTTGGCAGAGGAGAACTGTTCAAGATCTTAACTGCTGAAACCAGGTTCAGCGAAATCAAGGCGTCAAAATATATATACCAAATGGCTCTTGCTCTACAATACCTGCACTCGAAACATGTGATTCACCGCGATATCAAGCCGGAAAATATCTTGCTGGGGTTCGACGGTAACATCAAGATTGCTGATTTTGGTTGGTCGGTACATGCTCCCAGTCAACGGCGAAACACAATGTGCGGCACTCTGGATTACTTGCCTCCGGAGATGATTGAGTCCAAACCGCATGATTACAGGGCCGACGTATGGTCGCTGGGGATTCTTGCCTATGAGTTCCTGGTGGGGAAGCCACCGTTTGAGGAGGCAGGCAAAAATGACACTTATAAGCGTATCTGCGAAGTTGACCTGCGGATCCCATCATACATGTCGAATGAGGCAGCAGACTTAATCAAACGGTTGCTGCGGCGGAACCCAAAGGAGAGATGCGACCTCGGGTTGGTACTTGCTCACCCGTGGATTACCAAAAACAAACAATTCTGGTCAACTGTTTAGATTTTGTAATAACTAGAACGTGAATCGGGGCCTAGAGAGCTCTTCAATGTATTCCGGCTCTTGGTTCTCATTGTCTTGGCCAACGGTCAACCGCTGGTCTTCGGTAAGTTCATCTGCGTTGTCAAACATGTCAGCATCAGTGTCGGCGTCTTGTGTGAGACTAGAATTGAAGTGTTTGGCTCTTTTCGAGGTTGAGTTCCTCACGTCGCCTTCATTGAACATTAGCTGGACTTCCTGGATCTCTCGTTCCTCTGTACCTTCATCTCGTCCAACCTCAATGAAATCTACTTTGGCCTTGGTAGCCTGAGCTTCGCCTGTTCTCCCATTCCTTCGAAAAGCTTTGTAGTTGGCCATGTTTTTCCACCGCTCGGGTATATCGTTACGTCGTTCACGCGGCGGCGAGCTGTGATAGTTCAGGGGCAAAGATGTTGTTTCAACCACGGCAAGTTTGCCCATCTCCTCCGGGGACAACTCTTCATAGACAATTTCGTCATCTAAAGGGTTTTGCGTGGCAGATGCTGAGCTGACTGTTTCCGGCCTTATCTCATCAATAGCCGAGACTTTGACCCCGCTATCCTCAACTTTTCGTCTTTTAGAGATTTTCTCCTTGGGAGCATTGGAAGTGACAGGATCTGCACGTTTTTCACTGTCATGAGAGTCGGGCAAAGAGCTCTGCTGAGACATATTTTTGGGTTCACTGGGCAGTGCTGCCGATCCCAACAGCCGGCTGGGATTGAGTAAATCAACGGCCCGCACCGGTTGTGGCCTTGAACGTGTGGGTTTGGTAGGTTTAGGCTCAGATCTTGCGGACTCTAGACCCTGAGAATTCTTGGTTGGAGCTAAGTTTGAGGCAGAAAAACTTTGAGTCTGGGAAGGCGCAGCTTCTTGCGACATTGGTGGCTGCGAAAGCAGATCCACAAGGTTGACTTTTTGCGCTCGCTGTCTTTGTTGTCGTGTGTTCCCAGTAGTCGTAGCCTCAGGCTCAGCACCAGTAGCAGAACTAGTTGAACCCCTCATGGAACTAGCTCGGGCAACGCGAGGATGGATCATCTGTGATGAGCTAGCTGAAAGAATTGCATTAGCAACATCAACAGGCTGCACAAGCTGGTAACCAAGCTCGAGCGAAGCTCCAGTTAAAACCTCCAGTCGTTCAACATCGTTGGCCTGAGGGTTAGTAGCACTAAGAGGGTAAGTTGCAAGCAAAGCTGTCTTTCTCTTCATCTTCATCACTTTTGTTTTCATATGCCTAATGACATCTTTCGGCGTGACTTTTGCGGGATCAAACACACTAGTAGGGTTGAACTCATTCAGCATCAGGAAATCCCAGCTGCCTCCCGCCGCTTCTATTATTGTACTCCCGGCAATGGCCTGCACGTGTTCGGTAAAGGCCAGGGCCACATTGCTGAGACAAGTGGACCGGGCTGGTCGAATTGCAAACTCGGGAGACGGCAGGAACGACAAGGGGTCCGGAAGGGCGTTATGAAAATCTTGTCGAAGGCTGCTACTCTCTGCGGCTTCGAGCAACGCGTCAATGTAGTCCGGGGTAACTATATTGACGCCCTTAGCTAGGGCAATCAAGAGGTCCCGGATACTGGGCAAGTCACACCCAACAAAGGAGGGAGGCTCAGGCGATGTCAGAAATATGGGGACATTGTCTTTGAACCCCTTGTGTACTACCACGCCCATTGTTTTGGCAAGTTCGTCTAACTTGGCCTCGTTTAGCCACGGGTGTGGGCCCTGGATTGAATAACATAGTGACAAAGGGTATCTAATCAGCCTGATCCTGGTAGCAATCCCCACTTGTAAGACAACCTGCTTGTCATTCTCGTCTTCCTCGTCATAAATGATATCGTCAAACTGGATCTCTTCGCCGTCTGTCAATTTCCTTAAAGTTTCACTACCGGCATCCTCGCCAGGCTCAACGATAAAAGTACCTGTCTTGGTTTCTAGCGGTTTTATTTTCAAAATTGATTTCTTTTGCTTGGTATCGACCTCGGCATAGAGCTCCACATGTTTACGCGAGACTGATTTGACAGCAACAACCACATCAACATTGGGGGGGTGTCTGCCTACAATAGTGCGTTTCCCTGGTTCTATCCATCTGGCATTGCCGCCCTGAATCGCTTCGCTCTGGATAAGCCACATTTACAGTGCTTTCGAGCTGAAGTCCTAAAGTAAAAAAAGATCCAGATTTGGGCTGCTGATATTTCGGGGTGCAGTGTAGCAATAAATTCAGGCCCTCAATGAGCCGCCTCAAGCATTAATGCGTGAACGGCCGGCCGTTAAATATGAAATTTACGCGGGTAACGTGCGCACACGTTAGCTGCCCGCGAGTCAGACTAGATCGATCGCAAAACTTTACGCGTGGTTAATCGCGGGGGTACGGGCTCGCGCGCAGGCGACATCCCGACGCGTCGCGAGCGTGCGCACTATGGCGCTACTCTAAGTTTCAGTATAGGGCTTGGAGGATAGCTTTTTTTTCAACGAGTTATATTGTTATAGTGATGCTGAGTATGCTGTGACAATGGAATAGGGGGCATGCAATAGAGTGAAAGCTCACTTGATTCCGTTCTATTCTCTGCATCATCAGTGGTTGAGAAAGTTGTTGAGGAGCTCGCCGTGCTGTCATGTTCAGAAAAAAATTCAAAAAGAGCAGTTGAAAGCAAAAGTCTCAGCTCGAGCGCTATCACTTGAGGCTAACTTAGCCGCTAAGCGTGTGCCCCGCTAAGTAACTAGCTCAAAGGGTCACAACCTCCAGAGGAACTTTGAGTTCTCGATGGTCGGCCATGTGCTGCCCCTGAAAGTTCCCCTTGAAAGTTGTTTTCAGGAAAATTTCCAGGTGGGTTCGAGCGTAGAGCTAATTTTTTTTGCGTATCCAAGTCTTCCCGAGGTTCAAATCCGAGATTCCAATGTCATCTGACCGATGCCGAGTCAGAATTCTAAAAAAGATCTAACCAATGGAGCTTTCAAAGGTGGCTTCCTGAAAGCTCTTTTGGATAGTTCTCTTTTCGGCAAAATTTTTGAGTCCACGGGTCGACCCCCTCACTCCAAGTGTCATCTCAGCTCCATCTTGCTTATCTGAAGCTCCCTCAAAGTTCTCTTCAAAAACTTCTCTCCAGCAATTTTCAGGACAAGGTCGGCGGTTCGGTCCCGTCAATCTCGTTGTCACCATAAAAGTTTGACAGAGAAGTTCTCTTCAGCAACTTCCGGCGTAGGGTCGGCGGTTCGGCCCCCTTCACTCTCTATAATTTTTGGATCTCTCCCAGAAAGTTGCTTCCAAGAGTTCTCCATGAAAGTTCACCATCAATTTACCGTGAAGAGAGGTTTGAAATTTCAACTTCTTACTGATGGCCCGTGGGCTTCTGAGGTGGCTCGCGAATCGCTCTCAGTGCTCTTTTCATAACCATTTCGAGGATGATGTCTGAGGCCGTAGCAGACTAAAAAACTCGGGACCCTCTCTCCAACAATGCAACAGAGCTCGTGTAAAAGTGCTGTGGAATTGACTTATAATACAAATAGCTTACAAAGTTGAGATTTTCGCAGTGCAGCTTTGCGCGGCACAGAAAATCTCAATCAAAATTTGTGATCCCCAAACTCCTGCACTGAAACTGAAACCTACCAGAACTCGAATGGCTCAGCAACTAGCCTGTGCTGTCACAAGTGAGAGTTAAGTATGCTTTTCCTGCTCATAACTGTCAGCAGTGGGGGTATGCAGCCTCTACTTCTATCCACTAATCAAGTTGCAGCAAAGACTCTAAAAGTTCCCCATAAAACTTCTCATTACAAAAAAACAGCCGCAGCCGGGAATCGGACCCGGGTCTCCAGCTAGCGTCTTCAAGCTCGATACAAGCGATACAACCTGGAAAGCTTCAAATCGATCAAGTAAAGCAGTCTGAGATTAGAAAGTTCTCATTGAAAAAATTCCGGGGACTCGAACCTGGTCCATAAAAGGACGTTCTTTGACCAGCACTCAACTGAAAAGCTTGAACCCTTGTATACACAGACTCAGTAAGTACCCTCTGAAAGTTCCTTTTGAAAGTTCTCTCTGAAAGTTCTCTTTGAAACCGAGGGTCCGGAATCGAACCGGGGACATCAACTTTTGTTGAAGCGTGCCGATGGAAACCTAGCGCTCGATCAACTATGAATGACAAGCTCATCTTAGGCTCCAATAAGTTCTCTTCGAAAGTTCCTGCTGGGAAAAGATATTAGTCCGAATAGGGTAGTTTAGCTATCATAATAGACGCATCCAGATCAAAAAAAAA
>JAKTSO010000119.1:0-24852 GCA_030580275.1 Groenewaldozyma sp. yHMH443
TTTCGTTTTTTTGTTCTCGCAGAAAGAGGGAGGACGGGGGTCATAGTGGTTGTTGGTGGTGCGGGGGGGTGTTTTCCCGGACGGGGGGGGGGGGGGTAGGGGTGTAGGGGGGGGGTGTTTAAAAAATTTACAGAAGAAAGAAACGAAAACAAAAAAGGTTTGGGGGAAAAAAAAAAAGGAAAAAAAAGAAAAAAAAAAAAAAAAAAAAAAAAAAAAAAAAAAAAAAAACACAGTCAGCTAGATCCGCCAGATCTCAGATCGCGGGCACCAAACGGTTTTTATGGGACAAAAGGCGTTGGTCCGTGCGTTTCCTCAGATTTCGTCTTTCGGTCCTCTGGGTTCAGACTCAGTTCTGGTAGCAGTTAGTTGCTCAGGTAGATGTGTAGTGCTCTTAGTACTAGGTTCAGGAAGTAGTTGTTTAGTAATTGAGCTATTGGGCTTGGTCCCAGTACCGGTACTTGGCTGGCAAGTAGGCTTGTTCAAGCTTTGTTGGTCACAATTGCACTTAATTAGCAGCAGCAACTGCCAGTATCAGTAAATGAGCAGCTCCACCCTTTCGCACTCCAGAGGTCTCAACATTCAACTTTTCAACTCTCTGTTTATCCAAAAACTCATGGTGAACACGCGGCGAAAACCTACGGACCTGAGGATTCCGAGGCCACGTGGACAACGGTCCAAGTGTGCACACAATGTGTCAGATCATGCCCAGATCTGGCAGAGATCGGCCGTGCTAAGATCGGCGGCGCTGTTATGCAGACCTAAACATTTTTTATTTTATTATTGTGCTTACCTAAGCGCTACTTACTTCGACACTGTCTTTACATCATCGCCTCGGCTGCTCTATTACCTAATCTTGTATGGCTGCTAAGCTAAGCCCACGTCCCCGGGACCTAATAAACAGTGCCAATCTAAGCTAGATTTACGGTGAATGGGAAAAAAAATTCTGTCCCCGAAGCGCCCAGCGGGCCGGGGAGCCCGGTGCTCTGCTTCTCTGCTCCTCCTTTGCCCCCCCCCCCCTGGGTCAATGCTTTGCGTGCTCCCCGAGGAGTGTGGGATACGGAGAATGGGGGCCAAGAAAAGTGGTGGGATGAATGTAACACAATCGTCCTCCTCCGGTCTGAAACCAACAGATTTGAGGAGTCTGCTCGGTGTTTCAATTGGTGCTTGCCCACAATTGGCCGAGGGTGCGATATATGACTGTTATGTTGAATGATTGGTGAGCCCACTAATCAGCCCAGAGAGCTATAGCTCTGGCTAATACCTGCCCTTTGACTGGTACCGAGACTATCCTGCGCCAGCGTCAATGGCTACTAGTTGAAAAGGAGTCAATAGACTTTAAGTTGCTCTCGTCATTCATCGGCGGTTCCTAGCAAACGGCTAGTGGAGTCCGAGCCCTCTCCGCAGTCCCCCAGATCGTATAACTGTATGCTACATCCTGAGAGATCGTCCACTAATCAACTTAGACGTTGGCGCTTAGATTCTGCTAGTAAACAGATGCCAATGCTAGCAAACGTCGCAGTGATGAGTTTGGACCGCAGTAAGCCGCTGTAGGCGGCAGGCGCAGCAGCGTTAGGCTGTAGGACCCCGTCGCTGCTCATTACTGTAGGCAGCTAGGCGCACAAAATGCGTCTCATTTCATGCACACTTATTAATACTCGCCCGCGTCCCTGCTGCTACAGGCGATCTCCCTGCCGCAGCCCTGCTAGGTGACGCTGACGCATCGTGGCCTCCCACTCTCCAAATTGCTCACTACAGCCTTTTAGCTTTTATTAGTGGCCGCGGGTGGTCTCAAGAATTCTAGACCTCGTGTATTGCTCAACAGCCTTCAATGTCCTCTGTTGAACTTGATCACCGAGAAAAAGGCTGTGCCTGAGCAATATATCCATAGAGTTCGTATTAGACTCAGTAAGTTTAATCTGCATCTGCTTCAATCACCCATTCCTGTGTCAGCTATCTCGAAAGCTAAAACACATTGCGGACTCAAATGACAAAGTGCAACAACGCCGACAGAGGTACCAAGTGAGAACTCTCGACTTCATTGCTACGATCAGCTTGCGTCCATGTCACCTAACGCTCAATTCTGTTTCTGTGCCTGAAAGCAAACGGGCCGCTGACTTGTCGATCCCGGCTGGGAGCCGCTAACATGCTAAAAAAGCAGTCTTTTGTTTTTGCATACCGGCTCTCGTGCCCTTGACTCGAATCGTGTTACTGTTAAGCCCGCGTGGGGAGCGCAGCAAATTTAGGCTGATGATCTGCTGATTCCTGGCCCGACATGAGATCATCGCGCCCATATAAGGCCTGGCCCATAGCCCGGACCCAAGTTGGGTCACCCAACCAACCAAGGAAAAAAACACTAGTGTCAGTAGGGCGGGATAGTGATACCTTTGAACAAACAGAAAGCCCATATATTTGCCGCCTCTGTTCCATGCCCCTGTAGATATTCTGCCAAGAAATAATATCCAGTTTCCGAGGCCCCGTTCGGATTCACCATGAAATACGGGGTTATGGGTGCTGCCCCGCAGTGGTGTATTCTTTACGTGAGCCATAGAATTGTATTCAGGTAATTTCACACAGGAATTTGCCTAGATCTCAAGGCGAACACTCCCAGCTCTGTATGATGATGACTCTTGGTCCTTGGTTTCCTCGACAATTGGAGATCTGCCTCCTATTCTCGGGTTAGGCTCGTACCTTGATCATGAACAAGATACTTGCTCCAAGATGTGGAGCCTACCTTACCCCTTCCGGCTAGCTCTTCATTGATCACACATTACGTCAATGATCCGACGAGCCAGGGGTAGTAGTCTGAATAGGCACAAGTTGCCAGACCAGAGCAGAAGATGGGCATCACTGCCAGCAAATTAAGCTTATCCGCTCTCTTCAGCTGTAGCAGTCTAAATCAGGTACCGTGCATAGTCTCTAGATAACAAGCTGGCACCTGATAGGGAGCATACAGCAATCATGCCTAGTCTGTCTTCGGAGGGTCAGAAGCACAAGGGTTGTATGCCCCAGCTGAAAACTGTAAACAGGTGATTACCATCTCAATGACGTACCTTACCCCGCGCCCGAGACACGGGCTCCCTTTGGACGGGTCACTTACTGTTGAACGTGCTTGTGATGCCTAGTGAATGACGAGACTCCTGACTGCTGCGCAGTCGTATGAAGCACCTCAGTGTCCCTCGAACTGTCATTATTCACCATGTCGCATTCACTGAATAGAGCAAATGGGGGCTTATAGAGCTTTGACTACCTTTAGTAAATCAACTCGACTTTTCAGGACAGATGGACTAGATCCAGGCTGATCCTCGGTCAGTCAGCCATACTACTACATGCCTAGGGTACCGGGACACATGCTCAGAGGTTCTATGAAGATGTACCAGCGTAGTAGATAAGCTATAACTCCAGCAGGCTCTGGGGCCTTGTAGCTTTAGCCGGCCTAAACCCGTTTCTTGCTCCCTCCAGTAAATCGTTGCCGGTAAGTACTACAGGTCATGTTGTCAAGTAGAGGACGCTGTCACATTTTTGAGGATTCACAAAAACTGTCTCCACATGGTCTCAGCTGACGCGTTACCCAAATAATTATGCGCGTTCAGCATAGTTGATCGAGATTTGGCGCTTTCAGCAACTGATCTTATCGAACGGCGGTCAATTTATTGACCGGATCTCGCATTTTTCAGTAGATTCACCCTTTCTCAGATCCGACGCGACCTGAACTTTTCGAAAAGGTTTTTCGGCATTGAGACTCAACTGAAAGGCTTGAATAGCCAACTATGACTGCATTGTTATCTAAATACATGTATGACCGAGTCGTTGGCGGATCTGATCCATGAGATCATCGCCGACTCAGAATCGTCTCTTGATGGCGCGGGTCCCACGGCGGGAATCTCCCTACGAACTTCACTAGTGGCCGGGGGTAAAATAGTGGTGATTAAACCCAGTTTAACGGTGATCTCGGGCCCCCCTGGTGCTGGTAAAACCCAGCTGTGCAAACGGTTCGTAACAAAGGCCCTCAGTGGCAACTACAAGGTTTGTTATCTGGGGTGCAAGGGATTGCCGAGATTTGATTTCTCGTTAGCTGATGATGAAGAGGATGATTTGTTCAGCGATGGCTCTGTTCAGGAGGGTGCTATGGAGACTAGTATGTTAGGGCCCCAAGAAGAACAAGAAGAAGAAGCATTGCCAGCTTACAACTCTCCAAACGAAGCTCTTTATAATGCATTTGACCCTGCCCCAGGATGTTTTGTGGTAGGCCAATTCAGCGAGCCTGCGGAGCTGATAATTCTGCTCAGGTCTAAACTGGCATCAATGAACTTAGCAATGCTAGTTGTGGATGGTCTTAGCGAAATACCTGACCTTCTGCTTAACCAGCTCCAAGAGTCCTTGCCCAAAGCCATAATTCTTTTGACAGCTTCAATGCTGCCAAACGCTTATGGCAGGCTGGTGTCGGTGGCACAGAGACCCACTCAGGGAGATGACACCGAAAGCAGTCGAGTAGAGTTCAACGAGATTATCATTCATCATGACCAAGGCTCAGATGAAGATTTGGGCGAACTGGATAACTACTCCGATAGCTCTGAAGGTGACAGTTTCTCAGGAAGCATCAACATTGACAGCAACGACAGCTTCCTTCCTGCTAGCCTAGAGGAATATTTTGGCACTGATGCCGATTTTCACTCCGACATTGATGTTGGTACTTATTTTGGGGCTGAGTCTGAACCTGAGTCTGAACCTGAGTCTGAACCTGAGTCTGAACCTGAGTCTAAACCTGGGTCTAAACCTGAGTCTAAACCTGGGTCTAAACCTGAGTCTAAACCTGGGTCTAAACCTGAGTCTAAACCTGGGTCTAAACCTGAGTCTAAACCTGGGTCTAAACCTGAGTCTAAACCTGGGTCTAAACCTGAGTCTAAACCTGAGTCTGATAATGAATAAATTAGACGTTAAATAATCTGTACACGTATTTTTGACCCTTTACTCGGGATTTGCCTCCTGTCCAGCTTTTTCGTTCTCCTTGATCTGCTTTAGTCGCTCAAGACTATTAGCATGCTCCTTGTACCTCATTACTTCATACTCGGACTCGGCTAGGTCCAGCACTTTGCGCAGCTTTTGTCTGATTTTGCCGATAATTGCATCATCATCAGCGTGCTTGTTCCAAACACTCAAAATATCCTCGGCGAACCTGACGCTAACCACGCATCCAGTGATTTCGCCCTGGTCGACACGAGCAGATTCGTCCTCATCGTCAAAAAATGACCCTCCTACAATTGCCAAAAGCAGATTTTCCCAGTATAACGCAGCATGGCGCCTGCCTCGCATGTGCTGTGAATAAACCTGCCTATCTGACCGTTCCTGCGTTGTGTAAAGTGGTCGTCGCTTCAGCCTTAGGATCCATTTGCCTCCGCTAGTATTCATGGGGTCCTCCCACATTGGCTCGATCCCCGTCCTAAACACATGGAACTCGCTAATAAAAGGTAGCACGTATATCCTCTTCAGGTGGCTGTACTTGTCCCAGAACCCCTCCACAGTGTCAAACTCGGCCACTTCCTTGGTGGCTCCTACAAAGTCATTCTTGTGCTCACCCCTTCCCTCACGATTCGAGAACCAAACCGTCCATTTGCCCTCCAGCTGTCGTGCTGGAACTATTTCAGCTTCATTGGGAGTCTCAACAGTCCCATTACCGTCAAACTTTGAGTAGTTCCTGTAGTGACCATGATGGCCATTGTGTCCGTTGCTGTGATGATTCGACCTTGCAGGGAATTGCCCGTGGTGGTGGCCGTTCCCTGGCCCCTGGTGATGGTGTTGGTGTTGCTGGTGCCCATGTGAGAAATTATGAAGTCCATGAGAGCTGTGGCCACCGTTGCTCCAGCCGCCTCCACTGTGACCCCAGCTACTGCCAGCTTTGAGTCCGTTGCTATGTGGGCCAGACACTTTGTCAGCGGAAAACCCTCGGGCAGTCCCACCGCCTGGCCTCTCAGAGATACCCTCGTCGCCGGACATTTTAGTTCAGTTCAGTTAGAGTCCTGATCCTGGGGTCCTATAATGTCTTGTGAAAAAGTTTCTTCGATACTCAAGGTAACCAAAGGTGTAATGCTGTGGAATTTTAAAAACCGTTTTTCTCTCGCCGCACTAACATCGATCGTCGTAATGATATCATTTTAGTCTGCAGGCCAAAACGCAGGGCCAAACTCTGAATTAATTTACAAAAATTGCTGATTAAACAAAAGGTACCAAAATAGAACCCCTGTCAAACAAGGGACTGAGGGAAGCTGAAGGTGGACTCTGGTGAGTCGCTCTTTGGTCCTGAGCTCATCCTATTTGACAGAATACCCTAGAACTAAAAAATGGTCAAGTTTTTGCCCCTGACGTGTACGGGCCACTCGCGGCCAGTGACACATCTGGAGTTTGGATCAAACCCGCCCTATTTGATAATCTCCGCTTGCAAAGATGGGAATCCAATGCTACGGCACTCAGTGACCGGGGACTGGGTTGGTACTTTTCTAGGCCACCGTGGCGCTATTTGGTGCGTGAGGTTATCGACAAACGACGGCAGGTATTCGGCCAGTGCTAGCGCTGATTTCACAGCCAATGTTTGGGATACAAGGTCCGGGATTTTACTGGCACAGCTCAGCCATGAACATGTTGTACGCACCCTTGATTTTTACCCTACTTCCAAAACCGACGTCGATGTGCCGTGGGTAGCAACAGGGGCCCAAGACGGCCAACTCCGCATTTGGCAAGTTGTCTGGAAAGGCGACCGGTTTGCCGGGGAGATTATCAAACAGTGGGATACGGGGTCATTGTCAATACGTTCAGTCCGCTGGATCCGTCCAGAGCTGCTTGTTTCTGTGAGTGACTCGGAGATTGTGTGGTGGGATATCTCAGAGCTGGATTCAAGCCCAGACCCACCGCCAAAATTGCACACAGTCAGAGCCCCGGGTGTCCTCCAGGGCCAGGTTGAAATAGTCGGAGAGAACCTTCTATTCTCAACCGGGTCGAAGCTCATTCAAATGTACCACGTTGAGACCGCCAAACTGACTAGAGAAATTAGCGTGGACTACAAGGTCTCTGCATTCACTATCGGATCAATCCCGTCCCGCAGGTCTTTGTCTGAGGTCAATAGCAATATAGAGCCGCTGGCCAATACTAATGAGAGTGAACTGATAGACTTGCCTGCGGCTAGGCCGCTGCTGTTCACGGGGTGTTCCTCAGATACATGGGTCCGAGTCCACGATCTGGAAAGTGGCCAGTTGTTAGATACCCTTAAGGGTCACCACGGCCCAGTACATACCCTGAGGCTATCTCCAGATAGCTGCACGCTCGCTTCTGGGAGTGAAGACGGGACTATCAGGCTGTGGAAGCTTGTTGAAGGGTCCTACGGCCTCTGGTCATGATTATTATTTTTATAGAGTTTAATGTAGTCACGAATTTTTAACTTCCCCACAATTATGAAATATGCGGTAGTGGCGATACGCGTGGACGCCAATGAAGGGTCGGATAGTACCACGGGGATTTATCTGGACCATGAGGGGATAGTGCTTAGTGTCAGTCCGGTTTTGACTGAGTGCAAGCTGTGGGTCGGGTACCGTGATTCGGCTAGCTCGGCGCAGTTTGTATGGTATCCGGCAAAGCTCGAGTCGTCAGAGAGGTTGAACGTTACTGAGCTGAAAGAGAAGTTTCCAGGGTGCCATCTGGAACCCAGTCAGGGAAAAGCCCAGCTGAGTAGAATCAAGATAGAAGGGCCTCCTCCTGTTACGAGAAAGATTGCTTTGAAAGACTACCGAGGCTTGTATGGGGCTAAGATCCTTGTCGAAAGCTGTTCGTACGCACTGGTGAACCCAGCACTGTTTACTGGTCATTTGTCCGCGGGGACTATAAGCTTGGTTGGTGACTCCTTGATGCTGTGCGATGTTACTTTCCTGGAAGGCATGGAGGGAGGGACAGTGATTACCGACAATAAATTGGTCGGGGTGGTACTTGGATCAATCTCAAGGGACAAAAAAGTTGGTTCAATGACAGTGATTTTACCAATTAGTATCATGGGATTTGCACCCAAACTTTCCCTCGGCTTGCCAAGCATCTTAGATGCTGCTAAAGCGGTGGTTCTAATAACAACCCTGGAGAACGGGAAGCCGGTATGGGGGACTGGAGTGGCTATATCCTCAACTAGGGTAGTAACAAATCTACATGTGGTTGAGAAGGCAGCTTCTATAGAAGGAACCTGGCACGACGGGCAAAGAAGAAAGCTTGTCAAGTTACCAAGCTCTCCAGGCAACGTGGATTTAGCCATCTTGGAGCTACCCCTCGGCCAAAATACAAACTACTTGGAGACCGACTATAGATGTCACGTGGGAGACACCGTATACTCACTAGGGTACGGGCTGTTTTACCCTGCTTCATTTACCCCTCTGGTATCAGCGGGGATCATTTCACAGACAATTGCCCTTGACCGGGTCACTTCAATGATTGTAAGTTCGGCGAAATGCTGGAATGGGAGTTCAGGCGGGGCATTAATTTCCACCAGTGGCAAGCTACTGGGTATTCAAACTAGCAACGGGAAAATATATACCACGGGCAAAGCTATCCCGGAACTTGCATTTTCCATCCCAGCAGTCCTTTTAGATAGATTTCTAGGCGGAGACCTTCCGAGCTCGTCCCGTTTGCAAAAGCTGTGGAACTTGCAAGAGACCCACGAAAACGTGGAATATCGGCCTCAGAAACTGTAAATACGATCGATAACCTTTAGAGCAATATTTGTTTTGTTACCAGCCACCATGGACAAATCATTAGATGAGATAATTGCTGGAAAGCACGTAAGTGTGTGCTCTTAAGGCTTTCAAGCTAGTGCTAATTGAAGACTCAAAAGAAACCAAGCAGGCAGCGGTCTGAGGGAGGCAGGCAATGGCGAGACCGTGGTCCAAACATAACGGCAGTTCAAGTCAAGAACGTTTACTACGGATTGAACGAGAGGGATTTGATTGTAAGTAACTTCATGGTCATGAACGAGCTCGAACTAATAAAAAGGAACTATTCAATAGGGTCGGTCCTGTGGAAGAAATCAAAATCAAGTACGACCGTTCAGGAAGGTCCGAGGGGCTTGCTTGGGTCAAGTATGAAGTTCTAAAACATGCCACTGATGCCGTAGAGAGGTTTAATGGTAAAAAAGCTGCGGGACAGGAGATTGAGCTTTCACTTGTCAGAGGTAACAGTCTTTCTGAGATTGCTCGCCGGTTCGGTGGTGGGGGCGACAGGGCACCAAAGGATCGGTCTAGTCTGGGATTGAGAGAACGACTAAGGCCACCAACCAATGGTGGAATTTTCAAGACCCCGCGAGGGAAGAAGAAGCCTAAGAATGTTGACGGTGGAAACTCGGGCCAATCTAAAGAAGGTCAGGGCCGTAATTCAAGGAGGATAAGAAAGTCGGTTGAGGATTTGGATAAAGAGCTCGCAGAGTACATGGGCCATGACAGTTCAGAGCCTGCTTCTGAGAATCAACCGGACCAGGCTCCAGCCCCAGCTGCCCCTACAGATGAAGGAATGATGCTCGACTAATAATTGTCACGTATATAAGTAATAGTCATATGACCACCACTTAAATCGATCATAAAATCAGCTGAAAATTTAGCGTAACCTCTTGAACGTCATTCAACAACATGATTGGAATCCGGCGGTTTCACGGGTCCTCTAGGAACCTAGGGTTCAAGAAAAAGTCGGGTCCTCAGATTTCAGAAAGTCTATTCAAACGTGGTACTCCCAAGAAGACATCCGGGTCCATTCAAAATTTCAAAAAAACCGCTGCATATTCCAAGTATGGACTCAAAGCTCCATCGTTAGATCAAGTTCCCGAGCTGACGTTGGAGTTCCAAGAATCGTCGCTTTTCAGACTACCCCAGGAGGTTGCCCAACGTGTGTATGCCAGTGGAGGAGCACCAAAATATGACAGGCATGAGTTGTTCCATGATCCAATCACGGTCTTGAGGAAGCCGTACTCGCAACAGATTTTAGAGATCCTTCAAAAGGGAAACAAGAGGCTCGTGCTACATGGCGATTCAGGTGTGGGCAAGAGCTCGCTGCTAGCGCAGGCCCAGGCTTTTGCTTTCTTGGCAGATACACACATTGTGTTGAACATCCCTACGGCACGGGTGCTTGTTGGCGGCGATATCGACTCGGTCTACAACTCTAGCCTCGACCTGTTCGCCCAGCCTATGTACTCTAGAAGGTGGCTGCGCAAGGTCGCCAAGGCCAACAAATCCAAGCTGGAAAAACTGGGACTCTACAATTCAGTGGCTTCTGCTTCAATTTCGCCCGGATCATCCGTTTCCGGATCAAGTTCAAAGAGTGGAGACAAGTTTGGCCGAGAGTCAGCGCCTTGTGTGGAGAATCTGTTTGAAAAGCTGTCTAACCAGACTGAATATCCCGTTCTGTTCACTATCGACAACATTAATGCATTTTCAGAGTCTGTGGTTTCGCAAAACTGGGACCCAAAAACTTTGGAACCCATCTATCACAATGACTTACATTTCCCTAGGCTCATTCTGGACTTTTTGAGCGGGGCTCGCAAGTTTAGGGCGCCCGGGTCAGCGGTCATTGCTGCTACAAGCTCGGAGCATGGGCTGAATGCAACAATGAGGAACGGGCTGGGGCTAGGTGAGCCAGTGCCTTACGTCAAGGAGGACGAATACGACCCTAAGCTAGCTGGAAAATTGGCTGCTGCAGGGCCCTTGCTGGTCAACAGAATGTCGGTGGATGAGTTCCAGGCTATGACATCTGCGCTCCAAGCTACTGGTGTACCCCTGCCTGTCCCCCAAGAGCCTGAGAGCTTGGCTTCCTTTGTCAAGGGGAAATACTTTGAGTCCGGCAACGGGAACCCACGGTTTTTTTTGAAGTCCTTGTTTCAATATATGTAAATACTATCTATGGCGGTCTGCCTGACGTTGCTTCCACCGGTCTCTAATTCCAGGAGATGCTTTAATTAGATCCTCCTTGCTCACGCAATCACGTATACTCTCCAACACCTTTTCAACTGTTGTCACATGGTTTGCCGTTTCCTTATCGTCCCTGAATCTGTGAAACCGCCAGCGGCTCTTGTCATCCTGGTAGCACTCAACTACCCGCATATTCAACGGCTCCTCTCTAGCCTTGAGCTTCTCCCACTCCTCCGGTTCCAAGTGGAGCTGTTCACCAAAGGGGCGGTGGTTGACCCCGCCCTCCCATACCAGCAGGTCGCACCGTTCAGGCAAGTCGTCGTAGTCCACATACTCCTCGCCAGTTTCTGGGTCTTTGAACACGCCAAACCTGAGCTCAAGTAAAAAATCAATGGTGTTCTCCTCCTTGGGTTTCCATTTCAACAGAGTAGGGTCGGTTCCGTAACTATACTTGGCCTCTCGGGAAGTAAAAATCAACCCGTCAGAAACGTGGCCTAAACTTGGCAAGATGATGTCAAACATTTTGGGTAGTCCATATGAAAACTCCATCTCCTTGAACCCCACTCTGAACGGGAACATTGCTTTACAATCCTCTGGGAATTTCTGCCACAACTTTTCATACGGCTGGTACAGGTTCGCCCGTAGGTACCCCAGCCGCTTATCAAAGGTCCTCTGCACCAGTAGCTTACCGTCCAACGCCAAGCAGTCGAAAATCAAATACTTGATCTCCCGTACCATTTCGCCATGCTCATCGCGGGTTTTGCTATAAAGCAGCTCACCGTCGAGCAATCCACCCCCACGATGATAGCTGCTCATATCATCACCAGCAGGGAAATGCAGGCCAGGAACCCAGTAATACTCGTTGTTACGAGTTATCAAATACACTTGTTCGGCATTGTTCTCCACTGTAAGGTACATCAAGCACCTGATGCCGTCTGATTTTTCACACACATAGTAATCCTCATTACGTAGCTTTTCCAAATGGTGCCTTGAAAAGGATACGGGCTGTGACCCTGGGAATGATACTGCGCCCTCTCGTTCAAGTAAGACCGAAATGTCCATACGCAGCCGGCGGGTCACGTCCGGCGGCGCGAGCTGGCCAGGAATTTCCGGAACCGACATTTATTTATATTTGAATTTAAGCTAAGCTTTAGATTTCTTACATTTATTTGATAAAATGTCTAGTGACGACGAAGACAAATTTTTGTACGGGGATGAGGACGACTCTCGAGAGGTGAAAAGACAAAAGAAGGAGGGCTCTCAGCTGCCTCCGCCGCCACCACCTCCAGCCGTTCAAGAGGTTGAAGATGAAGACGAATATGAATCTGATGAATCTGACGTGGAGTTTGTAATAAACACCAGGCCTGGCCAAAAGGCAGAGGCCCCTACCAAAGCGCCACTATACAACACAAGCACACAGGCCGCTGCTCCGGAAACTACGGAGGAAAAGGCGCCAGAAGTACAGCATAGCAAGCTCGACATTGAAGCGGTGGCCGAACACAACGGAGTACCCATCACACAAGTATCCATGGAAAGCTTTGAGGATAAACCCTGGCGGAAACCGGGAGCAGACTTGACTGACTACTTCAACTATGGGTTTGATGAATTCACATGGACGGCATACTGCTCGAAGCAGGATAACTTACGGGACAAGTTCACTCCTCAAAATCTGATGAACCAAATGATGGGTGGCGCAGGTATGCCCCCTATGCCCCCAATGATGCCGCAGGGCGGAATGCCGCCACCAGAAATGATGATGGGGATGTTTGGTGGTATGCCAGGATTTGGTATGCCTCCAATGAATAATTAATTTATTTTTCTACATGACTTTGGGCTCTCGTAGAACCAAATCTGTCCATCGGGTCAATTGTGGACCCTGTAATCTAGACTTGGAGCCAATGACTCGAGATAGCGCAGCTTCCCATTTCTTCTTGGTCTCAGTGTCATCGGCGTAGAAATCAATAATCTCGCCGTTGCCGAATCTTATCCTTATTCCTTCCTCAAGATAGGCGAACCCTTCTTCCTGCTCGGCAAAGGCGGACCTGCGACGTTTCTTGTCACGGCCCACAACGACTGTGGGCTCGCTAAGCGTCGCCTTGTCACCAATGATCTTGACTGCCTTTGCCAGGTTGATTGTAGCCCGCGGTTTCCGGCTGCTCTCGCTGAATGCAGTCAGCGTATTCCCTTCAAGGGTGAAATATCTCCGTCGCCAGTACTTGCAGTCGCCGCCCAGCTGTGACAAAAACCCTTCCATCGGCGCAGAGTTTTCTGAATCAATAGTCTTGCTTGACCCAGCTTGACGAAGGTCCTCCATTGCGTCCTTGATAGACTTAGGCAGCAGCTCGCTAGCACGAGCCCGGGGCACAAACATCAGCTGCAGCTTGACAGTGGCAATCTTGTACGGGTCGCGGCGTTTGCTAAAGTCCCTGCGCCATTCGTTGAAGCAGTCAACCTCGAATGTGGCCGCGCGGCCGTAAATGTCCGGCTCGTACTCTGCAAAGTTGATGTAAGCTCTGCCAAAGGAGCCGTCTCTTGCAACCAGGTTTTCCCATTCGTCAATTGGTGGCGGGGCAGGAGCAGGTTCTTCTCTCTTTTTGAAAAGCTTTGAAAATGGCTTCTTGTCCCTAGATACACTCGGCTTTAGAGCCACAGGTTTCCGCGGTGACTTGTTGTACTTTGCTCTAAAAGTGAGAATAAACTCAAGTCCTTGTTCAACTGTCAGCTCGAACTCCTCGTCAATAATCGCCGATGCTCCCATGCCCTTTGGTTTAGTGGTTATGCAATGGATACCATTGTCTAGAGTGACGGTAAACTTGGCGTCGCGAGAGTTCACATTTGGTAGTGAGACCCCGCTCATTGAAACCACTCGTGCAAAAAGCCTGCCTCGCTCAGTGACGGGCATCTCATGCTCTTTAGCCTTGGCCACTTCCAGCTCGTTGTTAGCCTGGAGCGCCTTTTCACGGATAGTATCCATCTTTACTTTTTTGACAGGACCGCTCACTCTTCTCCCTTCAGAGACCCGGCGTGCATAAACCACCTCCTTATTTTCTCTCAAGGTGTAACCACGTTTTTGAATTGAAAGCACCCGGTCAAACTCTCGGTTAAGATCCTCTTCGAACATTGACTCGCTCTCGCCGTGAGCGTCGCTGTCTTCAATATCAGGTAGAAGCGGTAAATTGAGACGTGAAGAGAAAGACTCAACAGTTTCCAGGCGGCGCCCAGCGTCGTTGTCAACTGAGGTTAACGAGCCTCGAGATGTTTTTCTAACCCCATCCAGCGGAGTAAGACTGGTTCTGATTCTGGACCCAGAGCTCGATCTCATTGTTGGTACTTGTTCGTTCTCCGACTCCGGTTCCGGCTCTGCTTCAGGCTGAATGTACTTGGAAAACTCAGATGAAAAGTCCTTTGACATGGGCAGTTCGCCAAGAGCGGTCTGTTCGGTGTCCAGGTAAGGGCTGACCCCGGATTCAGGTGTTGCAAACATACCACCGTCCTCAATGCTAGATGGCGAGCTGAACCCCATTGAGCTTACAATACCTGGGGGTGGCGGTAGTAAATCGTCGTCACTCTGGTCTTGCGGGAGTTGCGGGGGCTCCCCAGCTGGTTGCATTTTTTGTTCAAAGTTTGTGGGCAACACTGGCTCCTTCTCTTGTTCTGGCTGTGCATAGGACTCTGCCTCCGCGTCTTGCTCTAGCTGCACTTCTGGCTCTTCCAGTTCGGGCTCTTCCAGCTCCGGCGAAAAGCTCTGGCTTGTTCGCTGTTGCTCTGGTGGTTGTGACAGCTCCCTTGGTGACTCTGATCGATCCAAGTAATCCTCCTTGACCTTACGATCCCAAGACGTCTGTGAAAGTTCTCCTGACGACTCTGCCCGATCTGAGTACTCTTGCTTAACCTGCATTGAATCCCGAGCTGGCTCCGGCGCCGCGGGCAGCATATCTTGTCCAAAAAGTCCAGGAGAGTTGTCAAGGACCGGCAAAGACAGGTTTGGGGTAGGTGCTGGAATATAAGGACTGGGGTCGGCACTCAGCGTGGCAACAGGCTCAGTGAAGTCCTCTTGTTTTACTTGACGTTCAGGCATTGGACTTGTGAAATTAGACTCGACCTCGCTTTGAGGCTCCGGGAATTCTGCATGTTGAGGTCCCTCCTGTGAATCTGCCCCCTGTGGCTCTTGAGGCTCTGGCTCTTGTAGCTCTTGTGCCTCTTGTGCCTCTTGTGGCTCAGGTTCGCTCTTCCGCTCAAATACCCTTTGTGGCTGTCCGACCACTTGCGATCGAACCTCCGCTGGCTGATCTGGCTGATCAAAATCCGTAGGAAGCAAGGGCGAGAATTCTACCGAGGGAAGATCGAGATTAGGCGTGGGAATTGGCATGTAAGGAGAGGCCTCAGGTTGCTGTACTTCCTCCGGTTCAGGGCTAGCTTCTTCAGGCTCAGCTATAGGTTCGTCCAATTGAGCGGGGGGTGGACTCTCGGCACTGGGAACCTCTTGCAAGACTTCTTCCCGGGCCTCTGCTTCTGAAGCGTCTGCAGCTTTCGATACCTCTACTGGACCTTCTTGAGATTCTGGTGCCAAAACTTGAGTATGCTCTGTCTCTTCTTGTTCCGGTTCTATGGCTGTAGAAGGTTCTTCATGGCTCTCTCCCAACTCATCAGCAGCCTCAGGCTCAATCTCATGCACTGGTGCAGGCAAGGTAGCAGACTCCCCAGTGATACCTTCAGAAGCCTGATCACTCTCCTTCTCATGGTGAGTTTCGTCATCCTCGGTAGGGTTGAAATTACCCACGCTCTTTGAGAACACATTATCCTCTTCAGTCACATGTTCCACAGCATTGCCCACTTCAGGCCCACTTGCATGCTCCCCACTCTGCCCTTCGTCCCCATCGTCCACCTGCTCGTACTTGATCCTAACAATAGGTACTGAGTATGCCTGCTCTTTTGGAACATGTCTCACCGGAGCCTCTTCATGCTGGTCACCGTCTGAGCTTATCAAAGGCGAGGTGCTGAACATTGGAGAAAACTCTTCAACCTCTAGAGGCAATGGAGTTGGGATAGATGGAGAGCTCTTTCGAATTTCTTTCTGCTCGTTTTGTGCGTCCTGCCGATCGCTATGCAAAGGCTGCTCGTTGGGAGCATCTCCTACATCGGTCTCCGGAACTGATATTTGTAAAGATTTTGGCGCCTCCGCCTCTTCGTTTGCTTCTGCTGCCTGTGCCTCTTGCTCTGGAGCCTTTGGCTCAGAGACCTCTGACCCTAACACTAACTCTGCACCTCGAACCTCAGAACTCTCTTCCTCCTCTTCCTCTTCCAGCAGTGGTCCATTGGTCCTCATATCAGGTTGTCCACGGGCTTGTTGCTGCAGAACCATATCCAGAGTACGTCGCTTCGACGACATGGTCCTCTGGATCTGTGCATGAGAGGGTCTTGACAGTGAGTCTTGTCTCTGAAGTTGCAACTGAGCTGCAGTCATCACCGCAGTATGGTTTTCCGTCTGAATTCTTCGCTGAGAGTCAAGCAATGACTCTTTACGCTGGAGTGAGTCTGGTACCATGAACTCATTTTCATCAGCGTCCCGGAAATCAAAATCTTCAGAGTACACACTCGATGGTGACTTGGGGTAATTAAGAGCATCCGACAAGTAGTCGTTGGGGTATTGGTCACCATATCGAGCTAGGTAAGCTTGTTGAAGCTCTTCAGCTGTTTGAGGTTTTTCTGTTTCAGTAGCCTCGTCGGCGTCTTTTAAGTCCGGCGAGTTTGATGGAATAGCAAGCTCGTCTATTTTGCGGCCACCTGTAAATGGGTCATCATGTTCCCTCGAAGGTGACCCGGGTATCTGAGGTAGGGGTCTTCTGCCGGAGTCAAAAGTTGGCGACCTGATGGGGGGCTCAATGACAGGGACGTGGGAGTGGTAGATCCTCTCAACGTGGATATCGTCTTCATCATCTTCATCATCCTCATCCTCGTCGCGATACTTGTTCCTGAAAGTCATCCTGTGCTCGTGCTCGAAGTCATACTCATCATCTTCATCGTACTTGAGCAAGCTCACATTCTCGGCGCTAAGATCTGGAGTCACAGACTCGTACTGTATAACCTCGTCTGTACTGTCGAAGGTGACTTTTTTGCCCTTGGTGGGCGAAGAGGACTCGCTGTCAAACCCGGACATGTCGTAATCCCGCTTTCTCAAAGATGACTTTTTGGTCAGAATTCCTGAACCGTTTTCTTTCTTGAGTAGCGGTAAATTCTCTTGCGAGAAATTGTGCCCTCCCAGTTTAGTGGGTGACGAGTTCGCCGACGATGCAAAATCACTCCCAGAAAACCTTTGGTACTCAGACCTCTGTGGAGAAGATGGGCTGTAGCCAAACCGTTTTGGTGACCCCAAAAGACTAGGGCTCCGTTCAGGCGACGGCACCGTTTGTTGGTCGTCCTTACGCTCCAAGTCCGACCAAAATGACCGCAGGTTTTTTGTTTTTGCTCCAATGGTTGAACCAATATGGTCTTTTTGTTAGCTTTATTTCCCTTTCAAAATCAGATATACTTACTTGACTCGTCCTCGTTTTTGATAAATGGCGTTTTGTTGATTTTTAATGGCTCTATACCAGCCGAAGCTGGGTTCGGCCTGCTCATTTTACAGCTACTTTCAATAAGTGGTCTAAGCTTTGGTTGTGAAGACTCAACTTATAACTGCACGCTAGAAGAAAGCAGCTGTCTCAGTAATATGCGCGTGGTTCAAATTTTTGTTTGTGCACTTCCCAAGGGAGCGAAAAGCGAGGAGAGACCTGAGGCTGAAACACAAACAAAAACACGCAGGCTGCGCTGCGCGTGCCAAACAAAAACACACAAAAATCTGCACCGTGGTTGGATCTGATCGATCGATTTTCGATCTCGATTGGGCACGCGTTGACGCGTCTTGGTTGTTAAGTTTAGCAGCAGTGGCACACGCGTTTTGGGTATTTGCGACAAGCCATTGAGTGGGCCCACGGCGGGTCTCTCAATTTGGCGAGGTTGGAAGGTTAGAATACTGTTAGCTAGATAGCTACATGCATGTGTATGTCTCAGATCTGCTGAGTGCAAATCGTGGTTTACGTAGTTATGTCTCAAAGTCCAGGGCATCTAAGTGCTCTCTAGAACGGCTGTACAGCGATAGCCAGGATTTTGATAGCCTCCTTGGTCAGCTTGTGATTAGCTGAAGAGTGATCAATGGGCCAGAGGTCTCCCTGTTGGGGAAGAGCGGGGAGGTTGTCATCCTTGGCCAGAGACTTGATCTAGAAGTTGATATCTCCTTGGCCAAATTGAGGTAAATCTCCCTCTAATAAGGCCGCATACAGCTTAGAGTGATACGTGCCAATCCACTTTGGTCTTTTTTTTTTTGTGTTGCTGCTGGTGTCATTGCTGCTACAGCGAGTGACGAGAAGGTCCTTCCCGGGATCAAACCTTGACGGAGCTATACCCATCTGGGCCTTGCAGAGATGTTCACCTCACCGACAAGCCCCGCTTGCCCAACAGTTTGTAAAACTGACCATTAGGCTCCAGTTCAATTGATGCCGAACGGGGTTGCTCTCCTGCACCTTACAATTGACCTAAGCCTGCTCACATCATGGTCGCATATTCTGCCCCGATTTCCGGCAACGACAGAGAATCTTGTACTTTGCTCGGACAGTGCCGAAAGCATATCCACCAGTTCAGTTTGGTCCTTCGACAGATCCCGTAGCTGATCCAACCATGTAGGCGCGTCGCCAACAAATGTCTGCTCTATCACCTTCAATGTCGCGTCATCTGGGTCGATCTCCATTGATTCGATTCTATTGAGTGATTTAATGGCTTCACGAGAAGCCTGCCTCAAGTGGGCTGTTCTGTCAATAGTCTGCCGAGTTCTGATGAACCGATCTCTCAAAGTTGGGTCTAGGAAGAAAATGTTCTTGACCCGATCCTCCGCCTCGGCAAATCTTCGTCGATCCTCACCAGTGGACTCATCAAGCCCGTCGAGCGACCGGCTAAGTTGCTCCTTCCATACTAGAACTGTACTATTCAGAACGTGGGTAGCTTTCCCGTTCGACATGGTACCTGGGGATCCTCGTTGTGACAATGTCCATGATGTTACGCTGCCCCGATCAGATTTTCGACCTAGGGCTTGAATAGTTTTTATGCCATTCTTGATTGTAACAGCACCCTTAGTTTGTTACTGCTGTTGTCAGTTGTCGATAGTTCTAAAATCTCACTGTAACCTGGGCCCTTTAAGGCACTTCAGGGGAGCCCTTGGCTACTTAGAGAGAGGAGTCTCTAGTCACGCCTCGACTCGTTTAGACATGCCTGAGAAGCCTGCTCGAGCCGTGCGTTCCCGATACGGCAGGTTGATGCGGGGGCCGCCCTGAAATTACCGCGCATAGTGATCGCTTATCGGTAATCGAGGTCGGCGCCGATATCTTGTCGAGTCACGGCTTTGGCTCTGGCGGAGAGTCTCGCCCGAGAACTCAATTGACGCAGTCCAGGTCTATAAAGGCTACTTTCCCCTTCATATAATGTTAGCTGTGTTCAAACGTTCGGTTACATGAAATGGCGGCAATAAGGAAGCTCACGCTAGCAGAGACTCCGATTGGGGTCGAGCTTCTCATGGAATGCTTCCGAGATGACCAGGTTCTGCAGTACATTGCGAGCCAGCAGAAGTTTGCAAATGACGTTGAACAACAAAATAAAGCTATAGACTCAAACTTGATAGAGATTTTCACCTGTGCTGTGCGGTCTCATATTTTGGACGGAGAGGTGTTGGTAATCGGAGATAACGAAGGAATTGCACTGTGGGTGCCTCCGCATCAAGACCCCTACCATGGCTGGTACCCTTGGCTGTTTGGTGGCACCTGGGCTTTACCCTGGAAACTGGGAAAAGAGGTCAATGACAAGTATAAAGCATTTGTTGACATTTTAACGGTCACCATGGATGAAGAACTTGAGGTGAAAAACGGCCACGTGGAGGGTGTGTGGTACCTTAACTACATTGCTGTACGAGCTGGTTCACGTGGAAAGGATATGGTCGGCAATTGCTAGAATGCAGGCTCGCCAGGGCTGATGCCGAGGGAGTCAAAACTTATTTGGAGTCTACAGACGAGGTCAACCCGCCTCTCTATCGAAAATTTGGCTTCAAGCTCGTGCGGAATATTGCCCTTGATGGCAGGCCAATAGATATAATGATCCGCGAACCTAATCGTATATAAGTCGGTCTCTTTCTTCAACAAACCTTTGATACATCCCCTTGGTCAATACCCTGCACCTTTTGCCAGTATAGATCATGGCCAGGGTGAAAACAATAGAAATCACAAAGTCCAATACGCCCACAGAGATATAAGTCCAAAACGTACCCAAATTGCTTATCCAGTCGTCGCACACAAAAGAAAAAACCATACCAATAGTGTTATTGATAACGGAAACACCCACCATGCCCTCCAAGATCATCTCCGGGTAACAGTCTGCTAGGTAAGACATGGCCAGATCGCCGCTGCAACCCCACCCGAACCCAATAAAGCCCAGGCCCACATAGGGCACGGGCCACGTCCACCCATAAGCGGACCCGACTCCAAACAAAAACATACCCAGTGGACTAATTATCCCCGTCAGCATCATGATCCACAGCCTTGTTTCTGCTTCCTTGATGCCATTGTTCCTCCTCGCCATCCAGACTACAAACTTTTCAGCAAACCAGCCGCCGTAAAAGCATCCAATCAGGGCTCCAATCAGGGTAGGGACGTTCATGATTGCCACGGCGGCGTCGCTGTAGTTCCAGGGTGGCCCATACCAGTTATCTTCCTCAGTGGTCAGATAAAAGCTCAACCAAGCGTCTTGAGCTCCCCATTGTAATCCTGCATAGATAACAGGGGGGAATGCAAAAACTCGAAGAGTTAACCACAGCCTTCTCATGTACTGCTTGAAGCCGGTGCCCCTTAGGTTGGACGCTAGGGTGATGGGCTTGATCAGTTGCCAGTATGACTTGGGTTCGTCTTTGATGGCAACTTGCTCGACAGACATCATATCTGTGGGCTGTTTTTCGTGTTCCACGGCCTTACCTGGTTGGCTCTGCTCAAAATAAGAGACATTAAACCCTCGACGGTCAAAATAAGTCTCCTCCAGGCCAAAAAAAACCATTAAAAACACTACAGCAGAGCAGATTGCACCGCACCATCCAACCCACTGCCAGCCTATATCATCAGCAATATATCCAGCAACTAATGGTCCCAAATAAGTACCAATCGACGTAGCCAAAATATAAACGCCCAAAGCCATACTCAATTGGTGCTGGAAAAAAATCTCCGATAGAGAAAGCTGGACCTGTGCCTCGGCTACAGCCTCAGAAGCCCCTACCAGCAGCTGGCTCCATTGAGCGTCGGCGGTGTTTCTGACATATCCAAACCATAGAGCACCGAGAAGTCCAATCATTATACAAATCAAATAAGCAATTCGTCGTCCATAGAGAGTAGTTGCAGGGGACAGCAGTAAAGTCCAGTATCCAATACCGATAAAAAGGATCCCAGCTCCTGTATCGAATGAGTCCCATGAGATACCAAGGTCGGTGTTCATGCCGTATTGAGCAGCCCCGGAATCATTAGAGGTGGCTGCAGTAAACCCGGTGACAAGACAGACAATAAACATGTGCCAGTACTTTCTAGGCTTAGACCAATTGAGCGGGTCATTCTTCGAGGTGGTAGGCTGTGGGTACAGGATCATGTCGCCATCCCGAAGAGGCTCGCTACCGTCTGCATTCACAGCATGATGAAGATTGTCCGAGAATATGTACTCCGTCCCAGGGATATGGTCGAAGCTATGAGGGTCAATGTTAAAGCTCGAACTGGGGGCCACGGGGTCCATTTTGCTTGGTTTGGAATCAAGAATAAGGGGTCCCTATATGGTCCTTTTATAATGTTGACCTAAGATCGGCGGCCCTGATCGGAAGGAAGCTTATCGCGAAGAGAGCCGAGCTCTTATCAGGCAAGGCTCCCCGAAATTGCGGGATTTTTTGACCTACTCCTTAGTCTCCACGGCGGCTAATTGGTCAGAGAAGAATCCAGACCAAACTTCTCCAAATCCGCTTCCGAAATAGCAAAAAGTTCTCTGTATTCGTCAAACCTGGCCGATGTTCTTCGTAGCTCAGCCTTTTTTGCCAAAAAGAGCACCTTCCGCCGGTCCCGAAACTCATCGATGGTTGCATGGTCGGCGTAGCTCAAGCTATGGGTAATCTCAAACCACTCCTTCCTCAATTTCGTGAATGCGGCATTGCACTGTTCATCCAGGGCGACGAATGCTTTTCCCATAACCTGTCGTTTGTCGACTAAGACCTTCATTTTATCACAGAATTTTGGGTCACGCGTGTCGCAGACGATTGGCACCATCTCCATCAACTCTTGCACAATCTTCTTGGATGCGAGGCAAGCTTGAACTACTTCAGATTGCTGGGCGACGCTTTTGCGAAAAGGATCATCGATAGTTTTGTACCCGTACTTTGGGCCACAGATGCGCAGAACGTGTTCATAAGCTGTCCAATGAAACCCATCCGTTTCCTCATAGAAGTCCAAAAGTGACGAGAGTCTCTTATCCGCCTGGTCAAGTCCAGCAATCGTGTCCTCTGCCAGTGTCATGTTTGGGGCCTGTTGCCAACTGGTTTCTTTTTAACAGCTTTTTATGTCATCGAAGTTCAAAATCGATCGATCAACGTTGAAATTCCACAGCTTTTTTGTCCGCTCAATCAGTGCCCCGGGGTGGCATTTGCCTTGATAACCAGGATCAAATGTGCTTAGCGCCTATATCCTTGCAACTTAAAATAGTCCTGACTGCTGAGATATGGCTCTTCGTTATGCCAAGTGGTACCTTGTATGGACTTTTCCCTGGGGCTAAAAAGGCTGATCCCTCGAGCTAAAGCAGGTCATAGCAAAGTTTCACATCCTTCATAGAAACACCCATGAGATTGGTATACTCTCTAAACTTCGAAGAGTCTAGCACAGTTGATTGGCTGTGCTTCAGAGCAGATTTCGCCAGGGTCAGTACAGAGTGTTGCGATGTGCCCATCTTGATAGCAGCACGGTCGGCGTAGCTCAGCCTTTGAGACCTGTCCATGAGTACGTCAACAAGTCTTAGCTTGAAATAGTCGTGCTCCATTCGCAAGCGATTGACTTCCTCCAACGATGGCACCATCGCGGCTATTACTGACCATACGTCTGGATAGTCAGCCGCCCCTGGGTCAAGCCTTTCTCTTATCATCCTCAAGCAGGTATCAATAGCGAATATTACTTCCGAACGAGTGGCATCGTATTTGCGAAAAGCCTCGTCAAGGTCTGGATCTTCTGCCGTCTTTGAGATCCGCTCGTATTCAACATTGAGAGACTTGAGGTCCTGTGTAATTTCGGAACTCTTCCGGTACTGGGAGTACCGGTGCTCCACGTCTGTAAGAACAGCATTCAAATCTATCATGGCTTGAAGTTCATTGGTTAAATTTGGTTTTGATCTATAGTTGCAAAAATTAATCGTGACTAATTTTAAGTCGGGTTTTGAATTAATACAACGTAACATACGTACGTAGTACTAGCTTGGCTTTATACAGCGTGTCAGCCTCTAGTCGGGGGTCCAGAGAATGGTAGTTTCAGTGGCTGCAATTCAGCAGGCTACAATGGTGGAATACTCAAGAGTCAAAAGCACAAGCTGATGCCACTCGGATCAAGTCAGCTAGGGCTGGAACTTTACCTGGGGCCAGTTCCTAAATATCCGAAAAAAGACGATGTCGAAAATGGACTTGAGTGATGTTCCTGCGGAGCTCGGTTACCAATCATTAGGACTTGAGCTCCCCTGCTGCTATCATGTCATGTAGTAAATATACTAGCCCAGTTCTCCTGCTGGGTCCTTCCGTATCTCGTTCATGGGGGCATGGCCTGAGAAGCTAGGCTTTGCATGCACGCAAAATGTCACGTGACAAAAGCTTGTCAGGGCCATGTTTCTCCGTGCGGAAAATGAGCCAGAAGCCCCTGAAAGCAAATCTTGCTGGCTGAACATTACTTCTTTGTGTATGAGCGTTACTCTCGAGAAATTTTCCCACCTGTGTCGAAGTACAGGTGCTTGTTTTGCGAAAAAAAAAACTCAAAGACAGCTTTCCAAGCATCCATAATAGCTTGTGGGAGCTGACGGCAAAGGGTCATTCATTCAGAGTGAGCTGGACCACTCTATGAGCATCCTCATGCTTCTGCTGCGAAAGATTATTGGTGTAGATGGTTCGGGCTGCCTGATTCTCAGTTTGAGGCTTTTGCGGCTAAAGCCGTAGCATCTCAATCTTTATAATGGTTCACATCTAAGTTTAAGGTTGTGGGGAGACCTTGAAGTTGTATCAGTGACAAGTAAGATTGAGCAAACACAGATTGGTCTTATAAGCCATGAGTGAACATAAAGCTCATCACTCGAATAGTGCGCGTCGTGCAAAATTTCTGTCAACTCAGCTAAAATCAAGTTCTTGAGCTTTTAAGGTTGACGCATCATGCAAGATCTGTCGATCATCTCATGCGGCCATCATGCAGGTCGAGGTCAGCACGGGACAGATCGGTGCAACTTTTTATTTAGCACAGCTCTTCAGCCTCACCTCGCGATATTCCTGTATGATAACTGGCTCCAGTATAGTCGGACATCTGCGATTTCCCCCAGCTGAAGGATCTTGCAATCTGCCCTCAAATGTGGAGTCGCTCAAACACCCCTGAAATCTATATTGGAAGCACATCCAACTCTAGAGAGGATAACAATCTCGTTCAAAAGTCTCACAAGCAAAGGGCTGGATCTGTTTCTGAAAACCCTGTTGACACGGATGAGGAGCGATTTGCGGGAGTTCAGCTGCGACCCAGATGCTCCGCAGTATGTGGCTATGAGCTGCTTAGCGCGGAGGTAGGACCGGACATCCGTGGGGACCACGATGACATTGTCCGCAAAA
>JAKTSO010000120.1:0-24832 GCA_030580275.1 Groenewaldozyma sp. yHMH443
GGCAAAAGTGAGTTCCACCATACAAAGTGTGCAAATCGAATGGGATGGTACGTTATAGGAGCCCTGGTGTCATTATATACCAACGATACAATCTGCAGCATCCTACAAATTACTACGACTATGGTATATCTATGACCTGCTGAGCTCTTTACAAAGTCAAATCTATGCTCATTGCTCAAGCTCAAACGGCAATATGGTAGCGAGTATAGTGCTAGGAAATTTGGAGGCATGGTCCGCAAACCGTCATGAGATGGACGTGATGTCCGCGGTGCAAGTGACTGGGCATTAGGACGTCTCTCTATCTAAGCACAACCTGTATCCTGCTTTGACCAAGTTGATTTGAGAAGAGCCAATGCTTTCTGTGAATGTGTTCAAAGTTGGTGACAAGTTTGAGCTCAGGACCATCAAGGAAGCCAACTTGGATGCAATTGCATCTTTTGTAACTCCCTCAGAGCATACTAAAAGCACCGGGGCAATGGCTGATTGGGTATTCGACTATGAACGGATACCTCACGACACAGAGCTACTTCCCCTGTAGAGACTGTATGTTTTTGATAATAACAAGGCGTTATTTAGCTTTGACCATATGCCGTTAGACGGCACCCCCGGAGCTTTATTCCACACAAGGCTCTCTGACCACTTAGCAGCACAGGATGACAGCCACCAAGGCTCCAAACCACCCTCAATTGCACCGGTTTCTACCAAACCTATCCCGAAACGCTTGGAGGAAGTCGTCGATATGCGACCATCTTTTAGTTTTTTCATCAATTATATGTGGTCTAAGATATGGAAGAAAAAGACCTGGACGGCAGGCTTTCCCGTGTGTCGGCCCTGGAAATCTCGCTCAGACTATATCGAGCTGAGCGCTGAGCAAAGTGAAAAGTTCCTGCACACGTGTAAATCCAATGGAGTCACTTTTACTGCGCTTCTTGCGGTTCTCTTTATGAGATCACTGTGCAAGAGTTTGGACTATCCTGGAAGATTACCGGGTGTTATTGACGTCCCCGTCAATGCCAGAAGGTACATGGGGAAGGAATACAAGAAGGCCTTCGGCAACTACAATGGGATCTACGGATACTTGGAAGATTTACAAAGCCTTAACCTATCTGCCGACTCAGAAGCACTATCTGCTCAGGATTTTGCTGAGGCTCGAAAGCTTGGCGAGGCCCTGAAAATCACCGTTGTCAAACAAGAACCTGCCACTGATGATGTTGGAGCCTTAGCCCTTATCAACATCCCCGAGTATCTGGATAATGCCTCTAAAAATACTGAGAAGAAGACCCTAGCAGAGCTTTCCAACTTGGGAAACTACAACACAATGAGACCGCTGAACCGCCTAGTGTTCGTACAGGTAGCTAAACCTACCTGTGCAGGTGTCGAGCTCAATGTTGCTTCGGTCAACATAATAGCCTCAATGACCGTGTCAGTATCATACAAGACCGAAGAAGAGGCTCAAGTGATATACAAAATCAAGGACGACTTCCTGGAAGTCTTGACTCCCTATATGACATGAGACCTAATCTTGATCTACCAACCAATATAATATGCTTGAGTTCAACTCAAACCAGGTAGTACTTTATAGCTACAGCATTTACAACTTCTCGTAGTCGATTTTGCCCTCGAGCTTCTTCGCCTCCGCGACTTTCCTGACAGCCTTCATCAAATCGTTCTGCACAATGTGATCTCTGTCATCTCGAATAGCGAAAAAGCCGGCCTCGGTCACCACGTTCCTGATATCTGCACCATTGAAGCCATCACTCATCTTGACCACTGCTTCGTAGTCAAACTCGCCTTGCTTCTTGACACCCTGTGCATGAATCTTGAAAATCTCCAATCGCCCCACCTCGTTTGGCAACGGGATCTCAATTTTACGGTCAAGACGCCCTGCACGTAGCAGCGCCGGGTCAAGCGTGTCGGGTCTATTGGTAGCCATGATGATTTTCGTTTTACCTAGGTAGTCGAATCCATCCATTTGATTAAGCAGCTCCATCAACGTTCGCTGGATCTCACGATCTGCACTGGTACCCTCACTGAACCGCCGTCCACCAATAGCATCCACCTCATCCATAAATATGATACAAGGCTCGTGCTCCTTGGCATAGCCGAACATCTCTCTAATCAGTCGTGCTGACTCACCAATATACTTATCCACAATACCAGAGGCGGGCGAGAAGATGAAGTTGGCGCCAATGGTAGCGGCAACAGCTTTTGCTAGCAGGGTCTTACCAGTACCCGGGGGTCCATACAACAAAACACCCTTTGGAGGCTTGATTCCCACTCGGAGGAACAACTCTGGGTTTTTAAGTGGCAGCTCGATAACTTCACGGAGTTCTCTGACTTGCTCCGATAGGCCACCAATCCCCGCGAATGTCAGACTACCTGGTTCAAAAGTGGTCATGTTGTACACCAGAGGATCGACTTCTCGTGGCAGGATCCTCATGATGGTAAGCGTCGTCATATCCAATGCCACTCTGACACCTTGCTTCAGACTCTCCTTCTTGATGGTATTACGGCAACCAACAATATACCTTGGGCCATTGGATGCTTTCACAATGAACTTTTCCTCATCCAGCTGCTTCAATACCTCGCCAATGATCTGGCCAACACTTTGTAATGCTTTGATATCCTAAATCAAAAATGTGTTAGAAAGAGCTCGTGTTTGCCACCAGCGCTAATTCAAGCATGAAGAACAACAACTTACGTCCTCAGTTTTATCGAACTGTTTGTCAAGACCCCTGATGCCCAGCCTTAGCTGCTTCAGCTTTGAATCCCATTCTCTATGCTCGATCAGCTTCTTCTTGAAGTCCTCTAATGCCTTCTCTCGTTCAGGATCAGCTGGTGCCGATGTAGAAGCAGCCCCAGCCTCTCCAGCTGAGGCTCCCTCACTACTGGCATTCGCAGCCTCCTCGGCTTGCAGAGCCTGAAGCAAAGGATCTTGCTCCTCTGTCATTCCTATATTTTGTAGATCAACCCCGTCTCGTCTACTTCGAACAAGTTGAAGGAAGTAGTACTTCGACCCGTGGTTCCAATGCTGATATTAGAGCTCTGAGAGGCTTAAGAATGACCCGTGTGCTTGTTAATCAGATCGAAACTTCACAACATGGATCCACGCCCAAATCTCGCAATGCGCTTAAGGTTAGTCCTGAGCATTAGCCGTGTCACTCACTAAATTTCAGGCAGATCCTTAAAGTAAGCTAAGATCTTTCAAGCTGATAAAATTGGTCACCAGTGTTCGAACTATTATAGGCTCACTTTTTTTTTTGACAACACGCCAGGACAGAGGCTCAGCTGGACTCTTATTGACCAAGGAGAGGAAGTGCAATGGAGTTCAATGCTGTCATTCTTTGTGGTGATGGACACGGGCTCAGGCCGTTCTCAGCCCTGAGTCCTACTGGAGCTCCCAAGCCGTTGATCCCAATTGGTAACCGACCAATGCTGGGGCATGTTCTCGACTGGTGCGAGAAAGCATACTTTCAAAGTAAGTACTTTGCTTGAACGAACTTCATTTATGGTTGAAAAAACAGGCGGCACCTAACTATATGTAAAGCAATAACTGTGGTCGTTTCGGGCGAAACTGCTGTAGAGATCAAGGCTTATGTGGAGGAGATATACCTGAAGGAGAAGACCAAAGGCATTACTGACAACATAGCGGTAGTGACGAGGGATACAAATGCTTCTGGAGAAATAATTGCATCGCTGGGTACCTCTATCTCCGGCGACTTTGTTGTTCTGCCCTGTGACTTTGTCACCGATATGGATCCAGATACCTTGCTCAACCTACACAGAAACCGCGACCAGGATTTCCTCATGTCAGGAGTCTACTACCGCAACAACATTGAAACTATAGACAAGAAGGCGTTGAATCCTAATTACATTGTTCATACGCCGCTGTCACGGAAGAACGCCAGCTTGTTGGACGTGTACAGCAGGGAATTTGTCACAAGCAAAAAATCACTAGATCTTCGCATGAACCTTCTCTGGAGGTTCCCCACTAGTGTGATTTCTACAAAACTTCTGCAATCATCGATATTCTTCTGCTCACAAAAAGTAATGGACGTGCTGAACACCACTGACTCAGACGACTCGGGCGCATTGTCACCAGTTGACAAGTCCTGGGGCAAAGTCGTGCGTGATTTTGGACGGCGGTCATGGAAACACAGAGTTCCATATGAGAATGTGGCAATGTTCATCATTCCACAGGATAAGACTTTTATTCGAGCTAATAACCTATCGGCTTACTTAGAAGCTAACAGGTATGTCATGAAGCTAGCTGCTAGAAATGCTGCATCTGCAGCGCCTGCAAGCAGTGGTAGCGGCGGCCAAAAGACGAATAATGCTGCCGCTGGTGGCACGGGGCATGCGCAGAAAACTGGAGGTCCAACTATCAGCGCCGACTCCCTACTAGCGGCTGATAGTAACATTGGTGACCGAACGAGCATCAAGAAAACCGTCATTGATAGAAGCTGCCAGATTGGTAGAAAGTGCAGAATAACTGGATGTGTTATTCTTTCGGATGTCACAATTGAGGACGAGTAAGTTTCAAGGGAATTTTCGAGAAAAGAAGTAGAGTGGACTAACCATATTTTAAGTGTCGTTTTGGAGAACTGTATAGTAGGAAAGGGAGCCATTGTCAGGAGAAAATCTAAGCTCATTAGCTGTAATATCGAGGGATCATTCACTGTCACCGCAGAGAGTAAGTTGCCGCATTTCTTCACTTTTCCTTCTTTCTTTCGCTTTTACTAACGTTCCTTATAGCCCAAAGCAAAAACGAAACGCTCCAGAATATTGTGCTCAATGAGTCAGAGGAATATGGAACCTCAAGCGTAGATAGCTCGGACTCAGATGGCGGTAGCTCGCATTGGTCAGACAGTGACGGCGAGAATATTGAGTCCGAGGATGACGACGGCCTTTTCGATAGAAGTTGATAGACGTATAATACCAATATCTGCCGAGGGCTTCAATGTTTCAGTCCCCCAGAAAGTATGAATTATCGTAAGAAGTGAATCAAGTGACACTTCAGCTCATGCCAAGCTGCGTGCGTGCCCGCTGTGTGTTTGCAACCGTCGAGGATCCTCAAGCTGGATTATTTGAACGTCACGTGGCGCCCACAGGGCTTAATCAAGGTATGACCCGGTACAGGCTGTAACACCGTAATACAGCACTGTCAAGTGAATAAGAGCGATGCCGGCTTTTGGCTAAGGTGCTGGTAGATCAGCGTCGATAGTCGACTGAGCGATAACCTCGATCTGAAAATTTAGTCAGAATCTCGACGGTCTTTTGAAATTTGGCAGAAATATTTTTGAGTCATGCAACGTACGTTAAGCCTTCAAATTTAAATACTCAGGAAGCGATTCGACATTTGTCAACGAATTTGCAAACTTAGACAGACGAGTGACAATGGCTTCGCCGACACCTGCTGGGGCTTCTAAGACCCTTATCATGGAAAATGTAAGCATGAGTATCCCAAATCTTTGCTTTTAGCAATTCTGCAAAATCTAACCCGAGTGTGACACAGACCTCCAGACGAGATGAAATGATAGCGATAGAGAAAAAGTATCAACAGCTGTGGAAGAACGAGAAGGCATTTGATATTGATCCTCCTGCCAACACGGAGGATCTGAGTGATGCTGATCTTCACCTTAAGTACCCCAAGTTCTTCATCACCATGGCTTATCCTTACATGAATGGTGTGCTGCATGCTGGTCACGCTTTCACTCTGTCAAAAGCCGAGTTTGCTACTGGATACGAGCGAATGCTTGGTAAGAGGGCACTTTTCCCTCTGGGGTTCCATTGTACCGGTATGCCTATCAAGGCTTGTGCAGATAAGCTGACTAGAGAGATCGAGATGTTCGGTGAAAACTTTGAGGGTGATGATAGTGCTGCCGTTGCCAAGGAAGCTGCCAAAGCTGCGGCCAAGGAAGCTGAAGAGATTGCCAAGGATCCTACCAAGTTCTCCGGTAAGAAATCTAAGGCTGTTGCCAAGCAGGGAACTGCCAAGTATCAATATCAGATTATGCTACAATTAGGTATCCCTCGGGAGCAGATCAAGAACTTCGCCGACCCTTATTACTGGATCAAGTACTTCCCTCCTCTGTGTCAGGAGGACTGTGCTGACTTTGGTGCAAGAATCGACTGGAGACGATCTTTCGTCACTACTGATGCCAACCCTTACTACGATTCTTTCATTAGGTGGCAGATGAACGTCCTGAAGAAGGCCGGCAAGATCAAGTTCGGTAAGAGGTATACCATCTACTCCGCCAAGGACGGTCAGCCTTGCATGGATCACGATAGACAGTCGGGAGAGGGAGTTAACCCCCAGGAATACACTGGTATCAAGATTGAGGTTGTCGACTGGGCCGAGGACGCCAAGGAGATTGTCAAGCAAGTTGATCTAGCTGGCAAGAAGGTTTACTTAGTTGCTGGTACTCTGAGAGCTGAAACCATGTACGGCCAGACCTGCTGCTTCGTTTCGCCAAAGATTACTTACGGCCTCTTTGATGCTGGAAATAATGAGTACTTTATTTGCACGAAGAGAGCTTTCAAGAACATGTGTTTCCAAGACCTCACCCCGAAGGCTGGGTACTATGACCCCGTGCTCGAGATCCCCGGTAGCACTCTGATTGGATCCAAGATTTCCCCACCTCTTTCTGTTTACAAGGAGGTCCGAGTGCTCCCCATGGAGACCGTTCTTGCCAACAAGGGTACTGGTGTTGTTACTTGTGTACCAAGTGACTCTCCAGATGATTATATCACCATGATTGATCTGCAGAACAAGCCCGAGTACTACCAGATCCAAAAGGAGTGGGCTAATGTTGAGCCAGTGGCAATAATTGAGACCCCTGGTTATGGTAACATGACTGCCAAGAAGCTCGTTGAGGAGTTCAAGATCAGATCTCCTAAGGATAAGGAGCTCCTGGCTCAAGCGAAGGAGATCGCCTATAAGGAGGGCTTCTACCAAGGTGTTATGGTTATTGGAAAGTACAAGGGCCTCAAAGTCGAAGAAGCCAAATCCAAGGTCCGTGAGGATCTCATTGCCGCTGGCCAGGCTTTCGCTTACTCTGAGCCTGAGGGTGTCGTTATCTCGCGAAGTGGCGACGAGTGCGTGGTTGCTCTCCAGGACCAGTGGTATAATGATTATGGCGAGGAGCACTGGAGAGCTGTTGCTGAGAAGTGTCTAGAGCAGATGGAGACTTACTCCAGTGAGACCAGGAATGGGTTTGAAAAGACTTTAGACTGGCTCAAAAACTGGGCTCTTTCAAGAACTTATGGTCTTGGTACCAAGATTCCTTGGGACCCTCAGTATCTCGTGGAGTCCCTGTCAGACTCGACCATTTACATGGCGTACTACACTATTGCGCACCTGCTACACAAGGATTATTATGGTAAGGAGCTCGGTACTCTCGGCATTACTGCTGAGGAAATGGATGACGATGCTTGGAGCTATGTGTTCTGCAGATCTAATGAGGTCGGAAGCTGCAAGATCAGCAAGGAGAAGCTCGATGCCATGAAGAGCCAGTTCCAGTATTTTTATCCCGTGGACTGCCGAGTTTCCGGTAAGGATCTGATCAACAACCACTTGACTTTCTTCATTTATGTGCATTCCGCTATGTTTGATGAGCCCTACTGGCCACAAGGTGTCCGTGCTAACGGTCACTTGATGCTGAATAACGAGAAGATGTCCAAGAGCACAGGAAATTTTATGACCCTCAAGGATATGGTCAAGAAGTTCGGTGCTGATGCTTCTCGAATTGCCCTTGCCGATGCTGGTGACAGTGTGGAGGATGCTAACTTTGACGAGAGCAATGCCAATGCTGCCATTTTGCGTCTGCACACCCTCAAGGAGTGGATGGTTGAGAGCGTCAAGAACGATGGTAACCACCGATCTGGCCCTGTCAATGAGAATTTCTTTGATATTGCCTTCGGCAATGAGCTTAATGAGCTCATCACGGAGAGCAGAGAGAACTACGACAACGCAATGTATAAGAGCGCTCTTAAATCAGGTCTCTTCGATCTGCAGCTTTCGCGTGACTTCTACCGTGAATCGACCAATGACATTGGAATGCATAAGGATCTGCTGCGAAGATACATTGAGGTTCAGGCCCTGCTTCTGACCCCAATTGCTCCCCATTTTGCTGATTACGTGTGGAGAGAGATCCTGGGCCACAAGGACAGTGTTCAAGATGCTCGGTTCCCCGAAGTTAGTCGACCTGTTAGCAAGTCTGAGACCGATGCTCTTGACTATGTGCGCTCTATCTCACGAACAATCCGTGAAGTTGAGGGTGCTAACCTGAAGAAGAAGAAGGGGAAGGCCGCAACGAGTTACGATGTCAAGAAACCTTCCAAGCTCTCTATTTACACTGCCCTTTCTTATCCTGAATGGCAGGAGAACTACATTGAGCTGGTCCGAGATGCATTCTCAAAGGCATCTCTTGATTTCACGCCGGATTTCAAGCAGTCCGTGGCCAAACTCGGAGACGTCAAGCGGGGTATGCAGTTTGTCAACAATCTGAAGAGCCGAATTGTCGGCGGTGAGGCACCGGAGTCTGTGTTTGATAGGAAACTCAACTTTGACGAAGTTGCCACTCTCAAGTCTGTGCTGACTGTGCTCAAGAGGGCTCCACCAGCCAGCACCGTTGAGACTGTTCAAATTGTCATCCTGGACAAGGATGCACAGGGTAAGGGTAAAGACGCTCTTACTGGAGAGGAAGTCGAGTTTGCCACATCTAAGCCAATCACCGATGCCGTTCCTGGCGCTCCTGGTATTACTTTAGTCAACGTTTAGGTCGACTTTGTTTCATTATAAATAGTACATAGAGCTTTGTTAACTTACTTTCCGCTTTCAGTATTCATCATTAGTCACCAGGCAGCTCAGGCAATCTACTTGTCAGCAGGTAGACCCACCTTGTAAACGTCAATAACCACGTCGGAGTCGTCCTCAAGGACGCCCCCCTGCGAGCCTAAAGCGTTGACGATGCCCGCAATCTCATCCTCATCTTCTGTTGCTTCCTGGATATGCAATCTGGTCAAATCGTCCCCATTAATAGAGCTACCGCTGTTCCGTCGGCCTGAGCCGAAATGCCCTCCGGTGATATTCCGGTCGATTCGAGTGGTTGACGAGAACCCAAAAGGAAGCCGTCTCCTGAAATGACGGACCCGGCGAGAGTTAGCTGGTCCTGAAAACACCGCTGACTCATTGAACTTTGAGCGCTCCCGACCATTGCGGTCGAGCTGGGAACGACTGTGACTGCCACGGTTGGTGTTGCTGCTACCACCACGTGAGAAATATGAGTCACCGACGTGGTCTCCGTCGCGAGGAGACAGGCTGCTGCTTCCTGGTAGCGATGAGGGCCCACCATACGGAGAGCTCGAATGCAAAGAATTGCTGGAGTTGCTAGACGTCTTCGAATGTGACTGGCGATTCCTTAGCAGCAGGGATGAAAGCGATGACGACGGCGACCGTCGCCCAAGATACTTGAGGCGCAAGTTGCTCGAAGATCTCTTGGGAGGACGGGCCCTATCTGCTGAGCTGTGAGAAGCAACCGACGATAGTTGAGAACCTGTCGAGTACTGAGAGAAAAATGAGAGCTGGGAGATCTGAGACATGGGCCTGTTGGGCCTAGCAAGCGATGACCGGGGCGACAGGTTGGACATTCGACTGTTGAAGCCGGAGATTTCGTCTGCGCTATTTAGCCCAGAGGTCTCATCAACCCCGAAAGAAGGACGCTCAGGCTTCATTTCGGCTTCCTCTTCCTTTTCAGATGTCAGAGAGTGGTCCTCCTCGTCGGCATCGTGGTCACCACTATTACTGCCTGGTCTGTTGGTTATATGAGTTGTGACTGATTTCTGGTCTTCATTATTGGTGGATTTCACCGTTAAAGAACCTTTAGAGTAGGTTGATGGTGTTCCGTAACTTGCTTCACTCGATACCAACGGCTTTTGCTTTGATTTCGGTACAATAAGCTTGACCGCGTTCTTTAGAAGTGTCTTAAATTCCCGTTTTTTCTCGACAGAGTTCTTGGAATTTGTCTCTGCTCCAAAAATTGACATTGTTGACCTCGGTTTCATGGATGAAATCAGGCTGATGGACCGGCTGCGACCCAGCGCGGCTTTTTGCTGTCCAGATTTTTGATCTTGAGAGATTTGATCTGAGCGATCTTCACATATATCATTCGTTGTAACCTTAGAAGCCGCTTGTGAGTTTTCGGGGTGGTTTGCATCGCGGGACGAAGGCAAGTGCTGTGAAAGTGATAGGGTACCGTCCGCACCTGGGGTCTTTCTCAATGATAGCGATGAGCTTCGACGGCGCTCGCTCGGTTGTTCATCACCCACCGATTCCAGAGGCTCTAATGATTGCAGCCCTCTTAGCTCTCGGCTTGATCTGGGATCGGGCAGCTTCTCCTCCTGTCGGTTTGGCTGCTCGGCTATAGGCGGCGACGAAAGCTTGTCATCTCTCCTGACTGAGTGAATCGAGGTCCGGGACAATGAGTACGTTCTTCCGGTAGTGGTAACGTTATGATGCGATGACCGAGAAGCGATAGGCGCAAGCGAGGAATTGCGCGACGCAGCTCCGGTGCTTGACCTTCGTGACAACGTGGCGGCCATGGCCAATCTAGTACTTGGTGTGGGGCTCCCTCTGCCCCGCGTGGAGTCATGTCTCAGAAGAGAGTGCCGTGAGATGGTCAGGCTGTTTCGATGCGATTTTCTAGATTGTGACTTCACCTCCCGCTCCAAAGCGAGACTCCATAGACCAGCTAGAGAGTCGCACTTCTGCGCAAACACTGAGTTGGTAATTGCCTCAATGTCGAAATGACAGCTTCTCAACTTCTTGAGCAGATGACGCTCTAACCGGGTACTAAACGGCGCTTGTTCCGGTACCGACAGAATCGTCCTCTGAATACCAGCAAAATCATCAAGATAAGGGTGCGCCAATGTTTGCGCCAAAGTTGGTCGGTCCTTCGGATTTTTGGAGAGTAGCTTTTTCACCAGATCAACTGCCTCGTCACTTACTCCGCTCGTTACAGGGTGCTCTGGCTCAGCCGAGATGACTTTCCTGCGTGTTGCAATGTCGTCTTCTTCTTCAAATGGCATCTGGCCATATAACAAGGTATACAGAATCACACCCAGAGACCAAACGTCAACAGCTTCCCCGGAATACTTCCTGTTTTGAAGCATCTCAGGAGCCATATAGCATGTTGTGCCACAGACAGTCTCAAGCAAGCTGCGAGGCTCGTACTCCCGTGTAAACCCAAAATCGCACAACTTCACATTGTGGTGCTTATCCAGTAGGATATTCTCCAGCTTCAAGTCGCGATGGGCGCACTTCTTCGAGTGGGTATAGAGCACAGCACCACACAGCTGTGAGAATATCTTTTTGGTCTCTTCTGCATTAAGCCTACCATTGTTGATCAAATAGGTATATAGCTCGTCGCCTGAAAGAATATTGTTAGCTAAGTGAGGAGAAAGATATCAGTCACAAGTCAACTTACAAGGACAGTACTCCAGCACTAGCCAGACATGATCCTCCGTTATGATAACTTCATAGAGCTTGGCAATGTGAGGATGTATGAATTGCCTATGATGATATATTTCCCGCACCAAGTGAGCGGTTTTCCCAGATGATTTCAAAACAACCTGCCCTGCAGTTAGCACGTTTGTACGTTCAAACTAATCTGTTTTGCTCGACTGTTCTTACCCTAGACTTGGTGAACTTGTGAGATGCCAAATAGACCTTCCCAAAACTGCCTGAAGTTCGAGTTAGCAATTGCTAAAGCTTTGTTGCTGGAGCATAAAAGATTATCCTACCCTTGCCTATGAGCTTCTGTACCGTGTAGTTTCCGACTGACGTAGGTTCCGTACTATTGATCTCACGGAATAGCTTGTTGTAAGAGTTGGCGAGCTAAAACGTTAGCTCCTGATCCAAGTGTGAGCGACATCTCCACCTCAATTGGGCCATGAGCGCGAGCAGCTCGTGTGAACCAAAGGGAACAAAAGTACAGGTGGCGACGGTGGTGGACAAACGTACCTGTGACTTGGCATTCTGAACGCTGATCCTATTCTGAGCACCATACATAGCAGCATACAGCCGAGCCTTGCAGCATGGACTTTCCGAAAGAGAGAGTTTTGTTCAGGGCCCAAAGGGCTACATAAACGAAAGCTGGAAGCTATACTTTGGCAGGCGTACTTATAACGGCCGGGTTTGCCGACGCTTGTAGGATACACTCAGGAGAGACCCATACAGCGGTGCAGTACTGAACCGTTACGGTCAACTTTGTCTGGCCCTTAGTATATAATTATGTTAGCTTGATTTACTACTCGAGGTTACATAGACCACAATATTTGAGTTTGACAGCCTAAAAAAATTAAAGTTTTTGGCGCGCGCAGTCTGATCGGATAAGGTGAAACTTGGGCGTACCACCGGCGCCGTTTGACGTTCCCGACAAAGCAGTCACCTGACCCGCCGCCACTTGGGCGGGTCCGGCCGTTAAGTACCTAATGGTGCCGGGATGTATAATATAAGTTATAACATGAGCGCTGAAGTCTAGGAAGCTTTGGTAGCCGCTCATATACCGGTGGGCCACTCCCAGAGTACAAGGCATTCGAAACCAATGGGATATGGCACTATTTGATTATGTCACATAGAATGCGACCTTATAGGTCGAGTCCTTGAGGTATACCTTATCTCTGTCGAGCTGTCCCGGCCCGCAAGTGGCACTGCCCAGCCCGTAAACTTCGAAATCCACAGAGAGATTGTTGGAGGTAGGAAGTTTGTGCAAGGCTTGTGAGTGTTTGGCGCTTTCAAGCACCTCCGGTCTCCATGGCTGCATCTTGAGGTTGACAAGCTGATCTTGGGGGGCATCAAAGCTGAAAGAAGCGCTACTATCATCCTTGGAGTCCGACACGACTGTAGCCCACTGCACATCCTGTCTGTTGCCGTTGTCTTGCGGTACATCATAGTTGGTAAACAGTTCTTGTCTTTTGGCTTGATTTACCCCTACTTTTGATCCAACCCAGCTGTCTGGATATGATTCCCTATCGCGTCCAAACCAAGTCACATCGTCAAGGTCATTGTCAAGTACAAAGTCTAGTCCGATCCTAGGGACGGTTTCGCTGTAGGGACCCTTTGGTGTCACCTTAAACTTGAGATCAATTTCGGCCCGTAATTGGCCGCTCTTGAGAGATGCAGCGGTGATGAGCATAGTAGTGACAGTCTCAATACCCCATGAAACCACTGCTGGAGCCACAAAATTGACAATCTCAACCTCAACTGCATCTTTCTTAGAAGTGGGTTTAGCAGTAACGGAGCTGGTCTCGATATGAAGATGGTTCACATGAGTACCCCACCATCTGCCCACGTCTGAGGAATCGTTCATCCTATGGCTATCATTGTCAATGGGAGCTCTCCAGAACCCTGGCTTAGGTCCAGAAACAACAGTGTTGTGACCATTCACGAGAAACTTGGTAAACTCCCCAGTTGCTTTGCTGAGAGATAGCTGAATGGCCCCTTTACCCGCAGTGAGGTCGATCTTTGATAGTGACTCCTTGATGTCAAAGCTGTTGCTTTTTGCTTCCGCTGCTTTCTTTTTGGATGGCCGCTGTAGAACCAGCTGAGAGAAAGCCACCTCGTGGCCAGCCTTGGCCCACAATGTTGAATTAGAAGTCTGTATTGAGGTTGTGACTACCTCAATATCTGAAGACTCCGACTGTGGCGGCAGGTCAATATGCGTAGAGAAAGACTCTCCCGGCTTCACTCCCTTGACCACCGTCGCCAAAGGTACCTTTTCTGTGCTATAGACCTTCTCCTGCGAGACCACATTCTCTTGATCAACTGCAACAGACGGCGCTCCTTTTGTAGTCACCACGAGCTCGTAATCATTCAAAGTGATGAAGTCAAACCTGTTGACGAAAGTGGCCTCAACCACTCGTTTCCCACCCTTTTTTTGCTCAGTCAAATTGATTTTCAACGGCTGAATGGCGTACTTGTACTCATTCAGGGAAGGGATAATATCATGCTCAGAGTTAGTGATACCATCCATTACAAAGGTACCGTCATGAATGGGCTCCTGGAAGTCACCGCCATAAGCATAGAAGAATTGGCCAGGCTGGCCGGGAACTGGTGTCTTGAGACCATGATTGGCCCACTCCCAGATGAATCCTCCCTGGTTCCTCTTGTACTTGTAGAAAAGTTCGATATACTCATTTAGATAGCCAGGGCCATTACCCATGGCGTGGCCATACTCACACAGGATGAAAGGAATGTCAGACTTTTTCTTCCCCTGATTTTCCAGATCATCGAGTGAGAAATACATTCGGCTGTACACATCCATCACCTCGGCAGTATCGTTTGCCTTGTCGCCTTCGTAATGAACAGGTAGCGGATGATTTTCCTTAAGCCACTTGTACATTTCTCGATGGTTCTGGCCAAAGTAAGACTCATTGCCCAGGGACCAGAGAGTCACAGCTGGGTGGTTCTTGTCGCGCTCTGCCAGGCGGCGGACTCGGTCAATATACGCGATTTTCCAGTCAGGGTTGTCCGAGAACAGCGCTTCTGCTGAGTTGTAAAGCACAGGGTCCGTCTTTGAACCAGATCCTGACTTTGTCTTGCTGTCTCCCGTGTTCCTAAAAGCTCCGGCACCATGGCACTCGAGATCGGCCTCGTCAATTACATAGAATCCTAGAATATCGGCCCAATGAAGAAGTAACGGATGGGATGGGTAGTGAGAGCAGCGGATGGCATTGATGTTGTGAAGCTTCATCAAGAACAGGTCGTGCTTGACATCTTCCTCAGTCACCACTCGTCCCCGCAAAGTATTGTGGTCGTGCCTATTCATGCCCTTGAACACAACTCGCTTCCCATTCACCAGGATGAGTCCGTCCTTCAACTCAGACGTTCGTAATCCGATATGAGTTTTCACACGGTGCAACAACTCTCCGTCAGCTGTGACATGCTTCAACTCAACAGGATACAAGTTCGGGGTCTCTGCAGTCCAGAGCTTGGCCTCTTTGATCTTGAACTTTACCTTGTAGGAGCCAACTTCGTGCCCCTTCACTTCTTCTGTTTGCTCCCCCAATGTAACAACAGTCTTACACCCGTCTTCACCGGTATAGTGCAGCTGGAACTCGACCTCCGCCTCCGCGTCTTTGTCCCCCTTGTCTTCAGGAATATTTAATGTTCTGAGCGTATAGTCACCAATATGCCCTCTCTTGTCATATGAAATAAGGTGGACGTCCCTGAAAATTCCCGACATCCACCACTGGTCCTGGTCTTCAATGTAGCTCCCATCGCACCATTGCGCAACCACGACAACTAAGGTGTGGTCAGAATCATCCTCCGGATCGACATCGAGAGGAAACTCTGAGGGGTTCCTGCTACCCTGTGAGAACCCCACAAAGTCGCCATCCAGAAAAACATAGTGGCAGCTATCCACACCATCAAACCGTATTCTGTAATCAGAGCCGCTCTCAAAACTGGACGAAAGAGTTGTTTTGTAAACCCCAGTAGGGTTATCTGACTGCACATAAGGAGGATTCAAAGGGAAGGGATAGTCGATATTGGTGTACGCCGGCTTGCCAAAGCCCTGGAGCTGCCAATGTCCAGGAACCTCCAGCTTGCTCCAGCTTGACTCTGTCTCCTTCTTTTTCTCATATGTTTCTGCGCTAGTTGCAAGCTCAAGGGCACTTAGAAGATTGCTGTGTAGCTGGAAATCCCATTTTCCATTCAAACAAAGGGCATCGTCTGGGATATCATAGCATCGTGGGGGAAGGAGACCTACAGAGACCACCTTCGGATCCTCAATGTACTTTTCCATTACTTCCCAGATCCGTTGAAGTCTTGCTACTTCAACCTTGTTTGCAATTCAGAAGTTAACTGTGAAAGAATATCTGAGATAGAGGAGGCAAGTCAATATATGCGGAGACCGTGATCGTTAAAGGATGGGCTCAGCGCTGAATAACGTTACCGCAGATCTGAGTTATCACGTTCCCTTTTCCAGCCGTGCCCCGTGGGCGCATCTCGCCACAAAGATTTGGCTTCTGATTAACGATCACCAATCTCCCAGCTAGAGATCAGATCGATCGATCGATGCTGCATGATGCATGCGGGGAAGACGGCATGCATGTAAAAATGCATTTGTCTTCAACCGCACGTGCGCTTCAACCAGGAGAAAACTAAATTTTCTTGACCATCAGATGTTAAACGGCAACAACCTCAGAGCAAAGTTTTTTGAAACAATTCACAGTAGTAGTTTTAATGCTGCTCCTGGCAAGGCGAGCATCTTTCGACATTGAGGAAGTGAAGAAACGGTTTTGTTTGGCGGCACTTCGATTCATAAAGGGGCCGCACCATGAGTAGAAGGGGTCATTACAGGGAGCCATGAGCAGAGTAAGAAAGGTTGCTGAGTTCCAGCTCAGTTCTTCACTATTGTGTCCACTCATTTGGGTACCCCGTGCTTGCTCTGAGGTCGATGCCCTAACTTCGAAGCATAACCGGGTTGTCCTTACCCATGTGCTTTCCCCAAAGGTCAAGTAGAAGAATGAGCGGCATGCCCATCATTTTGAAGCACCGTGACTAGTCCGCAAGCCAGAAGACGTACCTACTCAGTCTATTTGACCTCGAGTTCAAAGGAATGGCATCACTTTGATTAACGAAGTCATGACTACCGTTAACAAACATAAAATCATGCCAACATCTGGCTACCCCTTGCACGTGACCAAGGGCTTCTTTAATCAATATTCCGGCCATACGTAAAAACTAGCATGCAGCAAAAAGTTGATGATGAAAAGCCTGTCAAAACTTAACATTGACAGCTGTCACAACACCCTGATTGTTACATCGTCCACTGAAATTTTGGAACCTTGTAAACGAAGTTCTGGGTTGTTTAGGCTAATCTGGTTAAACTTGTCTCTAACTATCAAGCATCAGGACATTGAAACGTGAGGTTCAGAATATATAAGAGCCAGATCAGAGCAAGCGGTTTTGGAAGCTAATCCGATACACAATATGGCAAGGGGACAGGCGAAGAAAACCAAGGCCCAGAGGCTGAAGAAACCTGGGACCAACCCTCACGCTTTCCTGAGTGAGCTTCCTGATCCGTTCCCGCAGCAGCCTGGACCTTCTAGTACCTCCTTTGGTAGCGGAGTAAGTGCTAGCTCGAGCTCATCCTCGGCATACACATCGCCATACACCTCGGAGTTTAGAGCACCCCGGCCAGTGCACTTCAAATCACCAGAGATCAATGTCAAGGGTCTACCCCCCACTGTCACCAAGCCTTTGCCAGATGGATTCCTGGACTGGGGATATGTCCCCTCTAAGGGCAATTTGCTCGCCAAGGCCGACTCCGGAGCCGCTTTCTTAATAGCCTGTATTGACAACGGGTCATGGGCTTTTCCAGATATTGATAAAGTGCTCAAGACCATCAAGAAGAACGTTATACCGAGTGGGTACATCTGGGCATCAGGTACACTGGCTATTGACAAGGTTAGACTTGCTGATGGGCTTCATGCGATTTTTGGACGGATCATGATTGGAGAAGTGAACAAGCTTCACCATGGAGCCGATCTGGCCATGTTGACCCACATTCTGAACAAGGTGACTGAAAAGTATCCCAGATTGTGGATTTCCGGGTTTAACAATGATTACGATTTATTTCTGCTTAAACGGTCCGAGCTGGTACCAGACTGGATGGAAGAGACTGGAGACCTCAACAGATGTTGGCTCCATCAGTCATCAGTCTACTTGATCTCTGACAAGAATATTGACTCCACAGACGATAACCCTATCTCAATGTTGGAAGCACTCAAGTATATCAAGGAGAATGAGAAGAAGCTGTCCAAGGTTGATACATTTGTCAATAAGGAGGTGAAAGACCATTTGCCCTTCAATGATCTGCTGGACTACAACAAACACAGGGTGAGCATTTCGACTACTCCAGACTTGGCTGCTTATATGGCCAAGCATCCTGCAGTGCTTTTCCATGCACTGGAGAACACCTCTGAGTCCGAATTTCTTGAGCTACTTACGGATGCTTATGGAACACACGACGGGCCCCATAAGATGCAAACCACCATGCGACATTCGATGATTATGAGATCAGCCATCAGGCTGACGCGCCCCTTGTACGTTATTCTAGAAAAGCTTTCAAAGCATGTCAAGGACGAGAACCTGTTTTTTATTGGTAAAGGGTCGGCCCCGGAGGATATTGAGAGGGCAAGACTTGGAGTAGCCGTTACGATTTGTATGTCGCTCCAGATCACCGAGGGAGGGGATGGCTCTGTCACCACGACTCTGAAAAATTTGGTCAAGAATCAAAAGTACAAGTCGTTCACAGAGGAGCTTCGCAAGAGACAGATCCCGATTAGCCCTGACTTGGACAAGATATTTGTCGAATCGCAGTCATTAGAGAATGAGAGGGTTAAGCTGCGCGAGGAATTGGGGCCCAACCCTCCAGGAACTTCCGACATTATGAACATGCCAAAGGAGGTGGATGGCCTGGAGTGGTTGGTTGAGGGAAGAAAGAAGTATGCGCAAGATGCTGCGAGGCTCAAGAAGGAAGGGAAATTGAGTCACATGGCCAAGTTTTGGATGCAAGGAGAACTTCCCGAACAGGCTTCGGAGCCTTCTGGCAACTCTGGGTCGGGATCTGGTCAGTCAAAGCAAAAATCAAGTGGGCCGTCTACTGGCTCCAAAAAGCAGAAGCCAGCCTCAAGTGATGAGGAGCCCACCTTTGACCCACAATTCGACGCAACTACAATTGAAGACGAATTCTTTGAATACTTCCTGAAAGAAGCTCTCAAAATCTCTCCTGAGGAAATTGAAAGTTTCCGTGCTCAGCACGGACACCTCAGTGAGTATTTTGCCAAGATTGTCGACGAGCGCGAGATAAAGACCGCCGCAGCAAACTCTTCGTCACAGTCAAATTCCCAGAATAGTGGGCCCAAAGCAAAGGGAGGCGCGGCAGCCCAGAAGGTGCAAGCAGCCTACTCGAAGTTCAAGGCTAAGGAAAGAGAGCCGACGGTCACGGAGTTAGAAGAAGCCGAGGCAAGCTTGGACACTGATGAGGTCTACATTTCGGATGATGGCGATCTCCTAGGTGAGTCCGGAGGCCTGAATGAAGAGATGGATGACGAGGAATTGTCGTCGTTGATGGGAATGTTCCAGGCAATGCGAGCAGAGGGAGGAGATGATCCATCGGACGCTATGATGGGAGCCATAGGAGTTCCACCTGAACTTCTTGCGGTCATGGATGATCTGGATGTCGATTAGTTTCTAGAAGCGGCAACGGAACTAGCTAGCAGTCGATTTTCACCTTAATTCTCTATAGTCACATATAAATTAACTCGAAGACCTAAGAAGCCGGGAGTCTGGAAGACCATGTATGAGGTTACTGCTATCGCCAAGAAACTGGAAGCGGTGAGTTCAAGGTGGATAAAGCTAGCTAAGGTGCGTTGTGAACCGACTGACGTCATGCAGTGCTCTGTGTCACGTGCCTGAAAAAATACCGTGCACGCGCGAGACTCGGTGAGTTTAACTTTGTCGGGCTAGTTTTGACAACCCCTCCAAACTTCCGACAAGTGCACAAATTCACGCTGACCGAGAGCATGTCAGATACAGAGGACACTGTGGATGTTGGACTATTTGAAGAGCCAAAGGATTTCTTCAAGCCACCCCCAGAACCGACTTGGCAGTCATTTCCTCGTCGCCCCGAGAATGTCAAAGAAGGAGAACCAAAAGATATCAGGGTCCAGCTAGTTGGCAAGTCACCGTTATGGGGACACCTCCTGTGGAACGCTGGCAAGATTACTACAGACTATATCGACACTAATAGAGAAGAGCTCGTCACGGGCAAAAATGTGCTTGAGTTAGGTGCCGCAGCTGCTTTACCCTCTCTAGTGGCTGCACTTGCTCCAGCGAAACATGTTGTAATCACAGATTACCCCGATGCTGACTTGATGAAAAATATTCAGGTCAATGTCGACACTCTGCAGAAAGACGTTGCGGACAAGAAGGAACTCTCGCAAATAGATGTCGTGGGTTACATTTGGGGCAATGATACCACTGAAATACTTGCTCCGCTCCCTAAGGGAGAGAAATTCGACCTAATCATTCTCAGCGATTTGATCTTCAACCACACTGAACACTTGAAACTAATTCGAACCTGTAAAGAGTGCTTGTCCCCCAACGGGAAACTTTTTACGGTGTTCACTCCTCACAGACCTAAGCTGTTTAACAAAGACTTGGGTTTTTTTGATCTCGCCAAGGAGCATGGCGGGTTTACTTCAGAGAGAATAATAGAGCAGAAGGTATCCCCAATGTTTGAGGAGGATGAGGAAACTAAAGAGCTTAGAAGTATGGTATTTGGCTATATATCAAGTCCGGCGGAGTGAACGTCTCTTTGACCGAGTAAGAAGAGAAGAAAAAAATAAAAAATAAGAGAGAGAGTCGTCGTATAGAGAATGGACATTCATCTTCATGCAAAGTCGCAGTATGATCCAGAAGAGCCGGTTTTGCAGACGGTTCCAGCAGGACAGTCAAAAAGGACCCAAGCTCCGTTGTCACAAAGGGCAAACTTGCCGCTCATGCAGGTGTTTCCGGAGGTACAGCTCGACCCAGAAAGGCTCGTGGATGCAGGAGCAGCAGCCACTGGCGAAGTCGAGCAGCTCTGGGTGATGGTATCAGTTGCCACAATAGTGGTACTCGTGGAAGTCACAGTGATGCTAACACTGGTGACGGGAACACTCTTGCTAACAAGTGGTAGCGGGTTCTTGTTTCCACCAGCGTTAGCAGCGCCGGTCAACGCAGCACTGGAAGCTGCCACGGCGAAGGTGGTGCCAGCAGGAGAGCCTGCGGTAGCGATGACGGTCACAACATCAGCACCGGCTGCACTGCTAGAGGCTGCGGCAGCAGCAACGGGTGAGCTAGAGACTGATGCAACAACACCGGCTGCACTGCTTGCAACTACGGCAGCAGGCTTGGATGTGGAGACAACGGCAGCAGGGGTACTAGAGACCTTGGCACTGCTGCTGCTACCGCTTTGAGAATCGAGAATGTTCTGCAAGCCTGCAGCATAGCTCTGTCCGTTGACAGTGTTGCCGAAAGCCTGAGAAGCATCCCAGACCATGATACCGCCAAAGTATGAAGAGCTTGAAATTGAGCTAACGGTGCTCTGGACTGAGCTCAAGCTAGAGTAGCCAGAGCCAGCAGCACTTGTAGAGCCGGGCAAACCCAAGAACAGCTTAATATTTTTGTTTGGAGAAGTGTTTTGAGCATAGTTAACCCAGGTGTCCCAGTTGAATTGACTGCCAATCATGCAGTAGTTGTTGTAAAACTGGATGAATGCGAAGTCAATGTCAGCACCCGACAAGGCGTCGCCAACGCTAGCATCTGGGTAAGGGCATTGTGGGGCAGCTGAGACATAGTAAGTTTTTGAGGAGTCCGTGGCGTACAGCTCTCGCAGCTGGTTGACGAAAGCAACATAGCCAGTTTGGTCGTCGTCTTCGATGTCAAGATCGACACCGTCGACCACGGCAGAGTCAAAGGGCCTAGTGCTTGAAGAGCCACCCAAAAACAAGTTCCAAATGCTGGTAGCAGTGCTCTGAGCGTCGGAGTCGCTCTGGAAGCCGTAAGCACCGGAGGCACCGCCCATGGAGATGAGCACCTTCTTGCCGAGAGACTGACAAGTCTTGATATCTTCGCCGATAGAGGAACAGTGCAGCATTGAGCTGCCTGAGTATGTGGTGGAGCAGCCATCAATGTTGAGGCTAACACCACCATGGCTCGAGCCGAATTGGTCAATAAAGGACAGGACATAAATGTCACCTGGGGTCTCAGCACAGTAGGTGCCTAGCGATGATTCAGATCCAGCTGAAGACTGACCCCAGTAGAAAACGAGGTTATCCTTTGCGTTGATGTCGAAGCTGTTAGCCTGAACAGCAGGGACCAAAAGGAAAGGAGCGATGCCAGAGACGGCTGCGTATAAGTTTTTGAGCAGCATTTTTGAGGGTATTTAGTAATGAAAGACTAGCGGTGAGCTGTGGTTTGTTTTTTGTTCAAAGGAGTGCGTTGTAGTAAGGAACGTGGTGAGTTTTGCTAAAAGAATGACTGGTACAAAGACCTGAAGCTGGCACGCTGAGGAGCAATTGGTTGAGAGAAAGAGTGTAGTGCCCGGCGAAGGGGGGGTGGGGGAAGTAAAGGAAAGTAGGAAGCTGAGATCTCGACTGGCTGATTTTAATTTTTCACTGATGGCTCATGTCGGGAAGGCCATAGGGGATGTATGAGGCTTTATATCTCATTGAAAGGCGTGTCACTCTCCCTGTGCTAACTGATGGGTATTTTTTCTCTGTGGAATGTGCAAGTTCTTGCCTTGCATATGACAGTGTGAGGCCGCGGGTGTGGCTTGCAAGGGAGGTGTCGTGTTTTTTCTAGGGCTTAATGACGCGCACTGTAACATTGACCCGGCACATGTGAGCAGCTGGCACCCCTTGGTGGCTACCATCTCCCATGGGAATATGTCCACTCTGGGACTTTGGCAGTAGAGCCCTAGCCATCACCGTCATACTCCTTGCATCTGAGGCACTCTGCCTTTTTCCACGCGTTGAGGGGGAGCTAAGGAGCGCGAGATACAGCATGTGGTCGATCAGTGCATAGAGACTGGTAAACATGCTTGGATGCAGAGTGCACCGAAGTCTGACGGTCACTTCCACACGTGAGGGTAGAGTTAGGATCTGGAACTGTAGGGCAACGAAGAGCTCAGCTCATTGTAGCGGTCTGAAGCCATTGGTAGTTTAAGCTGTTCGCTTCTTCACGATTCATGCCTCCCCTTGGTTCAAGTTGGCCTAACAGTTTCAGATCGCGGGCTCAACTCGGGCTAAAAAAGCGGCAGCGAGCCGCAAAAAAAAATGCGGCGACCGCACGGTGCGAAAAACACCCCCCTGTCGATGGCCCCTACTCTGGAAAGTAATTTACGTTGAGATTACCGGCATTAGATTGAGATCAGCGTTGCATTTTGCCGATTCGCTCGATCGCGCGTCGTGGGTGTAAACTTATAACGTTAGGGCCAGTCGATCTCGCGATTCGCTGTTTCATCGACAGTAGCTGTAACGCGTCCACGCGTCACGAGATTGTCTGGTATCACGTCACGTCGTACTTTTCGTGACAGCTTAGCGGCAGAGCTCAATCGCCGAGGTGATGATACCTAACTGGCAACATTTTTTGACCAGAGTGCCATCAGAATCAAGGAGGCTTTAGTTGTTACTCTGTCTTGGGGCTCAAACTCTCATGTTATCAAAGTTTCATGTAGGATCGCTCAAAATACGGTCTCAGATAGAGTTTGAGTTTGTATAGATATGCTACGAGCACAGCAATTTTGAACCTTGATAAGGCTTAGTACCAATAAACATGCCCTCGGAGTGCCGAACTTTAGATTACTACTTGATACACAGTGAGCTCCCAGGCTTGGGCCTGATGCTATAGCGACTTGACAGCTTTGCTTTCAAACGGTCTTCTGTGTAAGGCTATATTGCGCTTGTGCCCTTGAGTTTTACAGATATATTGGAATGGTGCCTCTCGGTCTTCATCAGCAGGGCATCAGACCTGCGTTCGATGCAACTAGCACCCTTGTCAAGGGGTCATTCTAGCTTGGTCCGATATCACGATACATCAGTAAACAGTTGAGGGCGCGATATCTCTCGGAGCCTCACGCTACCTGAATTAGTCTCAAAGGGATTTCACGGAGGTCCTCAAGTAAACCCGACAAGGTAACAGAGGACATATGATTGCTAACCCCCTACATTCCACGAGGAGATATGTCCGCTCACAGCACGCTATCGCCGTCCGATCGGTGTATGCCTGGCAGCCACGAGTTTAGATCGTAAATTTCCGCTGCATGCATGCAGACGCGTTAGAGCCAATCACGCACCTAACTAAATTACCCCTGAATATTATCCCCAAATTGGATAAAATGAAGCAATATATTTTTCCTCATAGCGGGAATTGTTACAACGAGATTGCTAAGTCTCATCATACTGTGCCGAGTAGAACGATGAAGCGAGATCCGCTTTGGTCATAATTTATGAACAGCTTATTTGAAGTATGCACTCTGGGCTGGAACACGATGTGCGGAAGGCTTTTATTTGGCGGGTATGCTCTCCGTGAGCGAGTTTACCACATAGTAAGCAGTCCAAACAAGAACTTAACTCGCTTATTTGATCCGTTCTCATGGCCACGGCCGAGCTCAGAATTTATAGGTTAGTGAGTCTTCGAGTGTTGTATTTGACTTAAGACACACACAAAGCTTCATCAGTCTATGCACTACGCTTTTGGCCGGACTACATTCTTGTCCTTACGAGAGACCTGGCCGCACGACCTTTTGCTTGGGGCCCGCAAATTGCTTTCAAGTTCAGACGTTTGGCTATAATATTGAGACAGCACCGAGGAGTGTGATCAAAGAGCTCACATCATGCCTTAGACTTAGTCATTACGCACATTATAATATTGTACTTCAGCCAGCTTCACGCAGCGCAGATACATCGATCGGAGCTTGGATATCCTCAAGTGTCATGTTACAGTTATCGACATTTTCAAGATCCGCCAACCTCAGAACAATCTGAGCATCTGCTCTTCTGGTCGACTTGGTACTTATAAGGATCGACGTTGTTGATCCGATCGGAGCTGCGCTGATAAAAAAAAAAAAAAAAAAAAAAAAAAAGACAACCAACCCTTTTCCCAGCCCCAAAACCTCCCCCCTCCCGGTTACCCAAAAAAAAAAACAAAAAAGAAAAAAGAGAGAACTAAAGGAGTCGGAAGAGAACACGTCCGAACCAGAGACCAGAACTACAACAC
>JAKTSO010000121.1:5130-23637 GCA_030580275.1 Groenewaldozyma sp. yHMH443
CATTGCTCGGCGTGGTGGGGGGCTGTGTGGGGGTCGGAGGTCGGGGGGTTTGGCAGCGTCGTGGTGTAGGTTGTTATATTTTAGATTATTTTTTGTTGTGTTAAAACGGGGGTATGTTTTTTTTTTTTTTTTTTTTTTTTTTTTTTTTTTTTTTTTCACATGGAAAAGAGGATAACACTAACTGAATTTTAGGGGAGGTGGCTTCTTGGCATTTAGTGACTATGAGTAACTGCTAGGAGGAGGTACTTTGCTGTAGTCTAATGCTTTGTTGTGCATCACACGGCTTCTGGCAGTGAGTTTGGAGGCAATTTTGGCATGCTCTTCGGCAAATTCTCGTGTCCAGCCGTAGTAAGTGTATTTGCTGTTGGAAGTGGGTGGTCCTTCTTGGAAGTTGTCACCATCCCACTCAAGGCCTTCATAGAATTCTTCCAAGGCTTTGTGCATGGATGCGGGGAACTCTGGTAAAGGTACTGGGGTTATATGTGCCGGGTTGATGGGTTGCACAGGAGACAGCTCAGCACCGCTGTGTCGGTTTAGCCAATTGGGGATATGCGGTAGCATCAACGAAGCAGGCTGCTCCAGGGGTGGTCTGCCTTGCGCTCCGAAAACACCTGGGGCAAAGAGCTTTTCAAGAAGCAAATCATCAGTGGAAGCAGTCCTGAGTTCCTTCATCAAGGAGGTGTCAAAAAACTTATTAAATTCCCAGAATTCAAGAACGCTTGTGGCTAGTTTTGGGCCGCTATGTCGCGGACGTGACCCATAGAACACAATCTCCATAACCGCGTTGTAAGACAATATATTCTCATACAACAGTTCAGTCAAGTTGATTCCACGCACATTCAGCGAGTTCAGCGAATCGCTGAGAATGTAAAGCACCAGAATTGACGTAGGTGCACTTGCCTGATGTTCTGCTTCTGCCTCCGAGTCCTCTGGTATAATAGTACTCGACTTTGATAGATGACGCAAGTACTGCAGAAATGGGCCGAAATTATCAGGCGTGCCCAGCACTAACCGGGTACAGTCCGCTACATGCTGATTGGTACAGTCAAGAATACATCTCTTCACGGCATCTGTGATGCTTTCCTTCATATAAAACCACGTTAGGCTCCAATTGTTACGTTCAACACGTAAATTTCAGAAATCCAAGATTCGTGCCTTGATTAAGCCGATCCTTTGAATCTGCTGAACTCTGCACACAATATCAAAGCAGATCAACAACACCCCACGGCATAACCAAACATGTCAGGGTGGAACACCATTGAATCTGACGCAGGCGTGTTCACAGAACTGATAGAAAAGCTGGGCGTCGAAGGATATGAGTTCGAGGAGCTCCTGTCCATAGATGAAGAGTCACTCCAAGCGGTAACCCCATTGTATGGCGTCGTTTTCCTATTCAAGTATCGCCGGAGCGAGTTTGAACAATCTGCAAGGAGTAGCGAACCTTTGGATGGTAGCTACGATAAAAATACCGAAAATGGAGTATTCTTCTCTCAGCAGATTGTACAAAACGCCTGTGCAACGCAAGCGGTTCTATCTATTTTACTAAATTCCGACGACAAGATCAAAATAGGCCCCGAGTTGCAGGAGTTCAAGTCGTTTACAGAGTTTTTCGACCCTGAGCTCAAGGGAGAAGCTTTGACAAACTCAGGGCTGCTCAGAGAAGCACACAACTCCTTCTCGCGGCCGAACCCCTTCGAATTAGAAAGAGACGACGACATTGGTCGTGACGAGAACAACGATGGTCTATACCACTTTATTGCGTATGTGCCCCGGAATGGCAAGCTGTACGAACTAGACGGGCTCCATCAAAACCCGATATCACACGGAGAGTGCACAGAAGAAGAATTCCCCGTTAAGCTGGCTTCCGTGTTGCAGCGAAGAGTATCCCGCTCACCTGAAGGCGAGATGAGGTTCAATCTTTTGGGACTAACAAAAGATATGGCGCTGGAGATTGGCGACCCTGATATGCTGGCTGCGCGGGAACGCAAACGAGCTGAATGGGCTCGTGAAAATGCATTGAGAAGAGAGAATTTCATTGGCCTGATCTTTGACCTGGTCAAAGGAGTTAGCTCGAAAAAGACCGATCAAGAATGGTCGGAGATGATTGCCAAGGGGAGAGAGCAGTCTAAAAAAAGTCTACTACAAAGGAGGAATCTTCAGGGTTAGCTTTCGGTGTTGAAATAATAAATATATATATATATATATATATAGACTAGACTAGACTAGACTGGACTACCTAAGGATTTTCTCGGCTTCAAAGACGTCATCTTCACCAACGAGCACTACACCTGACCTAGCAGTTGAAAGGTAGCTCATATGAATAGGTTGGTCCTGCTTTCCGCCGTCAATAAGCCTGCTAGCTACGCCTGCAACGATACCAGTAGCATCTTCTGGCAAGTCGGTAAGGTCGAAGCTGACAGGAATGACAAAGTCCGTAGGCGAGCCCAAGAGTGCGTTTTCTGGGAAATGCTCAGAAGCTGTTTTGCTGTCCACCAGAAACGAGACTTCTGACTCATGGTTGATGGTAATCGAGAAGTATTTTGGAGGGTCCAGCAGGATGCGGACGATAGATAAATAAAGGGAGTCACTGGAATGGCTGTCTCTGATCAAAGATGACCTTGCACCTGTCAGCAGTAACTTTGAGCGGTGCTCAACGTGTGGTTTGATGGAATGCAGCTCAAACAGATCCATGGTCTGTGCAAGCAAACTCGGGGAGTATGAGGTAGAGTTCTCGTCATTGGTATCATCGTCGTTGTCAGCAGCAGAACTGCCATTGTGATGAGACTCTTCAACAGGGTCAATGGCTCTATCCTCATCCTTCTTCTGGACTAATTGCTCATCTAATCCGGTTCCACGGCTGATTGCAATATACGAGTTGGCAATATCTGAAAACACAAACGACCTTGACTCCAAAGCAGTCAGAACCTTGTCTCTGGAACGGATAGGAACCAAGACGTAGTTGGAGAAATAAGTGGTAATGAAGAAGATGGGGATAGACGCAGCTGATAGAGGCGCACTAACGTCCAGAACGCGGGTCCCCGTGTCCTGGCCATCTCCATCCACTTGTATTGCCAGGTACTCTTCTTGAATAACCTTGACACATGCTCTTGAAGACTGTTTCGTCGTCTTTTGCAACGAGCCCGATGGTGGTGTAGACGGTGGGAGCAATTTCCCGAATAAATAACCGACCAATTCGGTCGGACAAATGATTGAGCACTCTAGAGGAGTGAAAGAAACGTTGATAAACTCTTGCAACTCCTCGACCTTATCATCCAGATCGGCCGGAGAACTGATCCCGGACGACGTACTTGACACATTCCAGTTATCCTCTTGCCTCGACGTCCTCCTGCCCTTGTCAAATGTGTTCACGTTGCTGTTGCTGTCAGACAACGCTTCCAGCTGTGCCTTTAACTGTGGGCTTTTTTCTAGTTCTCTGTTTTTGATATGCTCCCGCCACGTTCCGAGCAGGAGCTTAATTACACCATTTGAAAATGGCTCATATTCCTCAATTGGCACTGATATCAAGCTGAGTGGTGTGCTCTATCTGAGTTAGTCCTACTACTCTTTTTAAATATACAAAAATGCCCCAAAGACTCGACCGGAAAGCCGGCAATGATTTTTTCGCACCCCCAAAAAAAAAAAAAAAAAGACCCCGCAAAACCTTAATTGTGACCACAAAAAGAGTCAGCGGAGAGAAACACTTACCAGCAGTTGAACCTGAGTCGACATTGAGCGGCGAGTTCCTTTTGTCCTGTGCTGGACGAACGGTCCCTAGGAAGCGAGTATAAGCTTTTGAAGGGGGGGACAAGCACGCGAGATATAGAATATATATATAGGTCCCTAGGAAGCGAGTATAAGCTTTTGAAGGGGGGGACAAGCACGCGAGATATAGAATATATATATAGGTCCCTAGGAAGCGAGTATAAGCTTTTGAAGGGGGGGACAAGCACGCGAGATATAGAATATATATATAGGTCCCTAGGAAGCGAGTATAAGCTTTTGAAGGGGGGGACAAGCACGCGAGATATAGAATATATATATATATATATATATATATATATAATTTTCCACATTGGAGAGTGTGAAAAAAAGCTGCCACACCGGGCCCAGGCAAGGAGCAGGAGGAGCAGCGCAGCGCAGGGTGAAATAAATTAGGTCCAGACCTGGCCCGTTTGGGAAGTCCATGCTAGCTTAAACGTGCCGATCGCTGCGATGACTGAATAAATGTGAGGCGTTGCACACGGCTGGAACCTCTGGCACGTTTTCCCGCGCGTTGGCGTTATGGATCCCGCCTGTTACGAAAAACCCCCCCAAATGCTCACAAGATTCGCAAAAATCCTGTGCAGAAAGGTGCGAGTGCCCCCCCGAACTCCGACCCTCGATCCGAGTTAATCGCACCGGCTTTGAGCGAGGTTTTTGTGTTTCCCACTGTAAATTTTTACCTGCCTACCAAAGTGATCGAGAAACCACCACTGAATTTTTTTTTTTTTCACCTACGGGGACTTATTGGAAGATGTGATATCCCACGCGGCATGCCCATCTGCAACGGGCGGCAGCATGAGAAGAGTATATCCCGTCAAAAAATTTTCATGTTTTCTTTTGGACGGCCGCCTCCAGTAGATCAATGCAGCGTAGCAGCTGAGGAAGTAGCCGCTGCATCTCGCTCAAGCATCCTGAGCATCCTGAGCATCCTGAGCATCCTGAGCATCTTGAGCATCTTGAGCATCTCTCAGCTCTATGCAGCCGCGCGAGGTGGTATTCGGCTCAGGTATGGAAAATTCTTCAACTTTCCCCCAGTGTTTTGTATACAGGGTCTCCAGTAGCTCCAAAGATGATCTGCATTTACGCCAGAAAAATTTTCTCTCCAAGGGTCTCTGCATAGTTCATGAAGGCAGCCGTGGATGTAACTCGGTCCTTTTAGTTGTGTTCAGACCAAAGCCTTTCTAACGGCTGCGGACCGTTTGACACTAAATTAGTGCCAGATTAGGACATTCCATAGATAACCGTTTACTAGCTAACGGCGCCGTTGGAAGTAGCCTCTAGAGCAATGCTAGCAGCTGCAATCCGCACAATTGAGGGCAATTAGTCCAAACATTAATACGTTTAGTTTTCAACAGAAACAGCGGGAGCTACGCTTCGATTTGGATCCATGCTTGATATAGAGTCTCCTGAAAAGGACCCTGCACACGGGGTACAAGAGCTGTTGGCCGCGACCCTGACAAATTCTCCAACGGCTCGGAACACATTCATCTGTGACATTGCAACGCGGCTGCACGTGCCGTTGCTCTGCGGTGGGCAATAGTGAACCCTGGGCGGGACCTATACCCTTCGTAGACCTAAAGGACGTGGGATGCAGAATCTATTGACTGTTGTTACGTGAAGATCTCGGCCCGCACCGTGTTACCGCTATTAACCGAGGGCTGTGCTGCCTGCCATTCTTCGATCGATCGCCAACGGTCAAAATCGGAGGCAGCAAAGCTTAACGGCCCTTTCTGTCAGGGCTTATACCGCGGTCGTGTTTACTCCAAATTTATTATAACGTACGTGTAAGCTGGAGCATAGAGTCTAGTCCAGTTTCGTACAATATAGACGCCGATATCTCACTCAGCTTCATTTTGTTTTTTAACAAATTTACAGACGAACAAGACCTAGGGATCGACCTGTTGCGTAGGTTGGTATTGTTGCTGCAGCAGCTACCTTGAAGCCTCGAGCAAACGATATGTCGAACCTTGGGGACAACATTGAAGCCGTGGCCCCGTCCATGTCCCACGCCCCAGCCCCCGAGCCTGAGGCTGGACCTGGGACTGGACCCGGACCCTACACTAGTCCCGAAGTTGTGCAAAACGAGGAACCTAAGTCTGATGGTCTCCAACAGCAGCCTACCACTCCCACTCCCACTACCACTACTCCTACCCTTACCTCTACCCCCGCCGCCGCAGGAGCTACTGCATCTCCCCAGTCTCTTTCAACTCCAACTCCCTCCAAAAAAAAACCGGACACCGCTTACCATGACAAGGGCAAGCGCAAGGTGAGACAAGAAGTTGGGACCATTGGGCCCGGGTTTAACAACATTGAGGTTGTTTCCGAGTCTTGGCACTCGCCTCTCGAGTATGGAGACTCGCTAGACTTTGTCTCGGGTAACAGTTCCAATTTGACTGACACCTTTTTGAGCCCACCGGCAACTGCAGGGAGCCCTCTTGCGACTACTGCTTTGCATCAAGTGACCCCTGAGGTAAGCGCTGAAGCTGAGCCTGATTATAAAGCTGCAATCAAAACAGCAACCAGGCGTGGTGAAAGTATGGCAGATGTTCTCAGCGCTGGGCCCGCGTCAGCACGAGTGTACAAGGCAGAGAGTGCAACTAAAGAGGGCGACCGACAGAACCATAGGAAGGATCTGAAACCTGAAACTAGCTCTGACCCTGGTAACGGTTCAGCAGGCCAATTTGTCAACGACAATGCCAACGCTGGCGTCCCTAGAAGCAACGTTGAGCTTAAGGCGGGCGAGTCAGCCTCCAAAGATGCTAGCCAGTTCCCTGGCCCTAATCAGGAGTCGCTTGAAACGGCCCAGCCAAGCCCAGAAATCGCAACCGTGGGTGGTGAGGTAACAGAGGCTAATCTGACTCATGCTGAAGATAGCCCATTGCGCGGTAAGGCTGAAGACAAGAAACACCGTAGGATGACGGCCCATGGTTCCAAGGAGATGGGCATTGTGGTCAGATCGAAGCCTGGCACCAAAAAAAAGCCAAAGCGTGCCACAGCTCCTCGCTCCGTTGGGTTCAAGAGCCCAGTTGAGACGAGAACTATATCTGACAACGAGCCTCGAATTATTGAGTTTGAGCCGGCTGTACCTTCGCCTACTACTATTATGAGCGGTTTTGAGGATCATCTGGGCTCTCTGCAGTATGAGTCTCCTCTCCCTATATCTGCTAGCCCAGGGATCGGAGACCTCACTGACCCTTTGAGTCCTGGCAAAATTCCATCCAGCGGTAGAGATCTCCTCGAGGCTCCAACAACCAGCAGCACCACCGTGAAAATCTCTGGGCCCGCAAAGTCTCTTACTCAGAAGAATCTGCTTGATGTTTTTGACAACTTTGGTATTTTCTTTTATTTGCCCTTTACTGAGGTTCTCTTGATACTGTCACAGTGAAATCAACTACTAACATTTTAGGAACTATTGACAGCATCAATGTGGCTCGCAGTGACCCGGAGCCTCATGCGACCATTACCTACTACAACCCGGAGTCAGCTGAGGCCGTTCTATCCCACAAGCGAGACCTTTACGTTGGCCGCTCCAAAGTGTCGGTCTTGTTTTTCTATCGAAACTTATTCTTGTCACTAACTTTCAGATCTGTCAGTGCTAGCCTTGAAGATACCGCTGGGTCAGGGCGTGCTCTCATCCCACCTCCCGAGGAAAGCATTGAGCTTGAAACCGTTTCTGGAGAAGATGTGGGCTCGTCCAGCCCTGTTAGCGGCGATGTTGACTCATCTGGGCCATTGTTGAATGAGATGCTGCATCCACTGGTAGCGCACCACCCTGCCCACCAATTGAATACCTATCGACTTGGCCGAGTACTCAAAGTCATTGGGTTCCCCTTTGAGTGGGACCCCGAGCGACTCTATCAGGAGTTTAGCAAGTTCGGCTACCCCATCGAGGGTACTTATATTGGGCAAGAGATTGGCGCAGCCGGGGTTTATGTCAAGTTTGGATTACTCCAATTTGATAGCCCCATGTCTGTTACTAAAGTCTGTGAGCGTGTGTGCCAGCCCAGAGTCAGAGTCAGAGCCAGAGCCAGAGCCAGTGGCAGTGAGGCTGTGCTTCCAGGCGGTTGCAGAGTTGGACAAACATCCTATGATATCCTTCAGCACTACCTATACCCCCCGTCGATTCCCCCACCTATACCCCCTTATGAGAAGATGGGGCTCGTACAACACCACCACAGCTACCACTACATGAACTACCCATATCACAACTACGCCTATGGCCCTGCACCTGCCTATGTCTACGAGGATCCTCGAGGGTCCTACGGGTACCCGCACCATCCTCATCCGGCTCGTATGGGTGGGGCAATGGCAATGATGGTCCCAAGATACAGCAACAGCCCCGCTTTGCCCTCTCCCAGTTATACCCCATCGCTTATGCCCATGAGTGAGGATATCAGCGGGGGGTCTGGGTATGTACCTGGTCCCAGCTCTGGTCCCAGCTCTGGTCTTGGCAGTGGCAACTCAAGCGGGGATATAAGCGCCCCTGATCAAAGCGGTGATGTCAATAGCGGGGATATTTGCACTTCTGCGGGATATTTCAGGTTTTTCAACGATGGCGAAAAGCCCAGCGAATCAAAACAGGAGCTTGGTCATGCAGATGCAACTACTACTACCAGCTCTGCCAGCACTACTGATGACCACGACCAGAGCTATAAGAATAATGCCCCGCGCTCTGTGAGCTTGGCCGAGATTTTGAAAGAAGAAACCGCTGCATTGTCACTCGAAGAGAAAAGACCTATTTACCAGGATGTCATCAGTGCTACCACCAGTGCCAGTACCGGCACTACCGATAGCGGTAATACTCGTGGCTCAACTCACACTTTAATTCGAAGACCGCCCTCAGCCTCTACGACCAGCCAGGGCGGATCCTTGCGCCACACCAAAAAAAACGAGTGGCAACTTTTACCTACTTACAAGTCAAACACACTATTTGTCGGTAACTTGGGCCAACCATGCAAATTAACAGAAGAACAGCTTCATGCTGAGTTTTCTTGTTGCGGTTCAGTCACTGATGTCAGAATAGTGACGCGTCCAAATAATGCATTTGCATTTATTAAATTTGAAAGTCATGAGGACGCCGCTAGAGCACTTGTTGAAATGCAGGGGAGAAAGATTGACAATGTTGATATCATTGTCAAGGTTGGGAAATCTTACTAGGTTGTTTTTTTTTGTATTCTGTAGGTTCTAGTGTTTTATCAATTTAGTTTAACTTATATCTGCAGACATGACCTTGGGTCTAAGTTTAAGCTTTGATCTGTCATGCAGCATGCGGGAGTTTGATTAAGGTTTAATAAGTGTGCATTCGCATGTGTGACATCAGCTGCAGTGCAAAGTTGCGGGGGGGGGTTTGCGCATATGTGGGGGGCACCTTCTTTTGTGAGGCAAAACCTCAACATCGTTCAACTCTAGATTAAGCGAGAAGAGCTCAAATGTAAGGATTGTTGAACGGTTTCTGAAATTTGCTCAGAATAATTGTGTTTCAACCAGACCATGTAAAGATTATCGTAGACTAGATAAGATAAGTCTGTATAAAAACTCAATCCAAGTACTAACCAAAAGGACACAAAAACCGGTGACTAGCAAAACCACCACCATGGCTGAAGCTGCTACATTGACAGCGTCTGACTCAAGAGTATTATCTCTTTTACTGGGCGATGACGACGGCGAGTACCAGCCTCTTCCGAACCCCAGTTTAGCTCCCGGCAGTAAGTAGCCCTCATTTTTTTCTTATCACCACTCAAATTTTCTTCTTCCTTTATTCATTGTTTTAACAGGAAAAAAAAAAAAAAAAAGTACAAACAAAACCAACAACAAGCACTACCACTGTCAATAAGATAAACCAAAATGGCGAGACTGACGATTACAAGGCCAAGGAGGTCGGGGTCAGTGGTTTCACTGCCCGAGATCAGAACCACAAGGCGGTCATGGCTATCGAGAAGGGGTCAGGGTATCAAGAGGCGATGGCGATCTTCGACTCGGTCATTGAGACATGGCCTGGGTATGCGGCCACGTACAACAATCGAGGGCAGCTCAAGAGGATTATCAATCAGAAGAAGAGGGTGGTAACCCAAAAGCAAGAGCAGATTGACTGTACCGGAAGTGGTGACCAAACTGATAGTAACGACGATGACGACGCCAATGACGAGGTTGTATGTGATTTGAAGCGCGCAGTTGAGCTTGCTACCCTCAACGGCGACGAGACTGTGCTCTCTCAAGCTCTCTTCCAGCTAGGCGATCACTACCTTTTAAAATCAACCAGCAGCGACCCCACAGCGAAAAGTTCCCATTGTTGGAGATGGCAAGAGCTTGCCAGTTACTACTTTGACAGAGCTGCCAAATGCGGCGAGGGTAGTCCCCTGGCAGCCAAGCTTGCAGTACGGGCTAATCCCTACGCCAAACTTTGCGGCTCAATGGTCACGCAAGCTTTGATTAGAGAACGTGAAAAGTTTAGGCAAAGCCAGGGTAAAGCCGTCCACGGAGAACCAGTCAAGCTAGGTTAGCTTTGGTTAAAATCTTTGTTCTTCTTAGTGTAAAAAAATAGCCATATAGTTTCATGCTTTCATGAGTGTCATCAGTAAAACAAGTTTGTTCCTTCAAAGCTTAAGCGAGATTAAGCCCCCAGCTGGTTTTACAGGAACCCCAAACTTGTCAGTAAGTACCCCCCATAATTTGCCAGACCACTTTAACACGCTCTTCACTCTCGTCACTATAAGTGGCTCGTGTGTCGCTCAATTCAAATTGAATCGAGATAACACCCGACCGGGAAGCGAACAAATAAACGAGACACACTGATAAATCAGCATAAACCAGTAAAAGAGAAGAGAGACAAAAAAAAAGAATAGAATAAAAAAAATAATGATCCTCAAGGACAGCTCGCTGGTGTACAATGGGTACGACCATGTCACTTGGTACGTGAGCAACGCCAAGCAAGCGGCATCGTTCTATATCACTCGCATGGGGTTCCGGCCCCTTGCTTATAGCGGGCTAGAGACCGGGTCAAGGAGCGTTGCTTCTCATGTAGTGGAGAACGGACAGGTCAAGATGGTATTTGTATCAGCCATTCGTACGCGGTCGGACGATATTATTGAGAACAAGCTGCTCAAGGAGATACACCGTCATGTCACCAAGCATGGAGATGCAGTTAAGGACGTGGCGTTTGCTGTGGACGATGTGGTATCCGTGTTCAAGCATGCCGTCACGAGAGGCGCAACGGTGGTGATCCCGCCCCAGGTATCCAAAGACGAGTATGGGAGCGTTGTCACTGCCAAACTGCGTGCCTATGGAGACACAACACATACCCTTGTACAAAGGAACGACTACCAGGGAGCGTTCTTACCCGGGTTCGCTCCTGTTTCATCCCCCAATCATAAAAATGACCATGACCCAATAAACAGCCTTTTGGACCCTATCAAAATGGATGTGATTGACCACTGCGTGTCCAACCAGGACTGGGGCCAGATGGACAAGACTTGTGAATATTATGAGCAGACGTTGGGGTTTCATAGATTCTGGTCAGTAGACGACACGCAAGTGTTTGCCGAGTTCTCAGCGCTCAAGTCTGTGGTGATGGCTTCCCCCAACGAGATTGTCAAGATGCCCGTCAATGAACCGGCCAAGGGACTCAAGACTTCTCAGATTGAAGAGTTTGTTGATTTTTATAACGGCCCTGGGATTCAGCATATCGCATTGAGGACCGACTGCATTTTGGATACAGTTGCCAATATGACCGCCAGGGGTGTTGAGTTTATTGAGATCCCAAGCTCGTACTATGACCGCATCACGGAAAGGTTATCAGCTAGCCCAATTGAGCTCAAGGAAGACTTGGACACGATCAAGAAGCTTCATCTTTTGATTGATTTTGACGAGAGTGGATACCTGTTGCAGATTTTCACAAAACCATTGCTGGACCGGCCCACTGTTTTCATTGAGATAATCCAACGAAACAACTTTGAAGGGTTCGGCGCGGGGAATTTCCGAGCTCTCTTTGAATCAATCGAACACGAACAGGCGAAACGAGGTACATTGACATGAGCACAACATCAAAAATACGTATTATCCCGTAGACTGTAGATTTCTATACTCATTTCTTCCATCTGCTTTGGGGTGGTCTCTCTCTAGATTGGGACCTTGGTGCCATGTATTCTATTGTATTAGATCAAACCAGCTTCCTGGAGTATGGTCTTGAGCTCACCGCTCTCGTGCAACCTTTTGATATCATCCTCAGTTCCAATATGTTTCCCGTCGACAAACACGTTGGGTACAGTCTTTTGGTTAGTCAAGTTGATATAAGCCTCGTGAATGGCGGGACCGTCAGCCAATTTGTCCACCTCAAGAGTAAGAGGATAGAGGCCGAAGGAAGCGAAGACCTTGTGCGCATAGTGACAATCTGGGCACCATGACTTGGAGATCATTAAAAACTTTTGAGTCTTGATAAACTCCTGTGCTTTGGCTGCGTGACTCATTGTAAGGTAAATGCTTGGTGTCAGAGATTGGTCTGGAGAAAGATTTGGTTGAAAAGTGCTGAGTCGACGACGGGATCTGTCAATAAAGCCGATCCCTATAGTTATAGCTGGACTTTCATCATAAATTTGAAGATCTAAATTAACTTCCCTTAGCTGGTATCGTGATCACTGCCAAATTTTGAGCTTGTAGTAGATGGGGCCTCTAAAAGTTTATGTGCTCTTCTTGTAAACAAGGTCAAACAGACGCACGGTCTCAATAGCGACCCACAAACTGAGCCAGAAAAGAACCCCTAATGATAGATCTAGATGTTCGAGTCTCCGCTTTATCCGAAAAAGGTGTTTCGGCGGACCGGTCTCCATGCGGGGCTTCAGGGTGCTTTGGCGAGCACCGAGCTTGCCCAGGTAGCCAGGTTTAGGGACAGGAGCCGCGGGTTCAGAAGGGATGACATCAGCGGCGGGGGTGGATTTATTGACAGCACTGATGATACCGATGATAAGTTCCAAAGCGACAACAACTGGATATCGCTTCGGACAAGAATAGTGAGGCGACGAGGGAGGGAGCGCAGTAAGAAAACAGGAGGAGGTACCCCATCGTCGCCGTCGTCATCGTCGGCAGCCCTAGCTCGTGGGATCAGCCTGAAAAGAGAACTCTCCGATAGCGACGATGCTAGTGATAGTGATGGTGAGGATGAATACTTTGACAGCGAGTCGAACTTGAGGTCTCCAATCCCTAAGTCTGAACTAAACAGCGACAATGAAAGTGATTATGTAGATGAGGGAAGTGACGATTCTCAGGCGAAGCGAAGGGCAAAGGTCAAGGGGAAGCAAAAGAGTATAAGCAAGAACAAAGTTAAGCAAGGCTCAAATAAGAAGAAACAAGCCAAGGCTTTTAGGGTTGAGGAGATACCTGAACTGGTGGGCCATGTAACGCAAAACGTGTACAATGAAGACGGCAAGATGCTGAGCCAGAGGTTCCCCTTCCGGAAAGTGCGCGGTACTGACGTGGATGGTTACAGCGATGATGAAGAGGCAGGGTCAACAGCAGTAGCGGGAGAGGAGGAGGAGGAGGAGGAGGACAGCGACGAAGAAGGCGAGAAGCGAGCTAATGCCGCACAGTACTGGCGGGTGTATGACTTGCATGTTCATGGGCTAGAACCACTGCCGAGGCCGGTAGAACCTCTAAGAGTTGACCACGATGGCCCGAGTACTGCTAATTTAACGGCAGCTCCAAATGGTACAGGCAAGAAGTCACAAAACGACGGACTCAAGCTGGGCAAACAGAGCTCGAGAGTTTTAATGAAGAATCTTGGAGGGTATGAGCCTAACAAGTCGGTGAGAAGCAGCCGGTCTGAACTGGGCGAGCCTGACAACTGGTACGTGACCTCTTTACGCCAACGGCACCCCAAGCTTGTGAACGGGATCATGCACATGAGTTTACTACGAGGGGATCTTGCTACTGCTTCTAGAGCGTACGCAGCGCTGATTCGGTTCCCGGAGGCTGATTTTAGACTGATCTGGACAATCGGATTAGAGCTTCTTGTATGGAGAGTTGAGGCTCGCGAGGCCAAAGCTAGCAAAGACCCGGGGAGATCCACGACAGCGAACTCTCGTAGAAAGAAGGAAGATGAAGAGTTTCTCGAATGGCTGGTGGTGAACTACCCGATAAAAAGAGGCGGCCATGCGGCGGTGTGGAAACCTCGAGAACGTGCCCCAACGTTCAACGCTTACCTGATGATGACCAAGCTACGCAGGGACAACCCGAAATGGGCTCTTGATACATTGCAGGATCTGATCCTGGAACCTCCCTATAGCGAGAACCCTACCTATTGGGCTCTTAGTGGTCTTGCTGCTACCCAGCTTGCCATTCAGGAACAATCCGCAGTAAGAGGATCCCAGAAACGGGCAGAGGGGTATGCCAACAAGGCAACCACTTACTTCGAGCAATGCGTCAAGCTCGGAGGAGCGTGCCCCCAGGAACTGCTTAGCTCAGATGTAAGCCGGTTCTTGGATAAGTTAGATGGCCACAAGGGCTCAAATGACAGTGATGACAGTGATGACAGTGATGACAGTGATGACAGTGATGACAGTGATGACAGTGATGACAGTGATGACAGTGATGACAGTGATGACAGTAATGACAGCGACGAAAGTGACGAAAATGACGATAACAGAGATAACAGCGATGGTAACATGAGCTTCTAGAATTTTTTTATATATATACATGTACATAGGTATAAGAACCAACAGTTTGCTTATCAGCTCCATACTGAGAGTGCAAACATAAAGTTCCGGAAAAAGAACGCAAAGGACACAGCATCGGCCAACCCGGATATGACCCCTTGGACCAGGTCCTGAGCTCCAATGGTATGCTTGCTAGTGAGAACATGCGACCACATGTTGACAGTGGTGACGTAGATCAGCATTACCGACAAGGCAAATAGAAGCAAATACCACAGCTTCCTCGACGGGTAATCTAGTGGTTTCACTGCCTGGCGAAGCAGCGCACTATTCACCTTATCCTGCAAACTTCTGCTTCTATTTCCTGCTCCTGATTTTCCCTGCTGTCCACTTGCAATCACTGAGGAGGTTTGTTCATGGTGAGACCTGAAGTCATCATGGGTGAACGGAGGGTGTAACCTGCCGTCAATATGCGAGATCAGGGACAATGAAGCCAAGATCACAAAGTTGATATTCAGTGACGTTGTCATGAGACCCGCTGCTAGAGTCACACCAATGGCTGGTAAGATAAAAGTAATGGGCCATGTGTCGTCGGCATTCCCCCTTGATTGAGGTCGTTGAGCTATCGAGTTCTTGCTTGAAAGACCATGTCCTCCTGTGTTAGCACTTCTCGAGACCATTGTCATTCCTTTTTTTTTTTTTTTCTTTCGTCCGCGACTTTGAAAACGTTTGAATTTGTTGAAGGGTTCCAGGAACTACCTAAGAGCTCCAGCTCATGTGCGGAGAGCAGTTAGGGAATGGTAGAGTTGAGAGTGAGCTGGGGTTGAAAATTTCAACCAGGTCGTATATTGACGAGCTTTGTTTCAACCAAGCTTGTCAAACTGGAACGGCTGATCACACGGCTGGCATAAGTTAGCTGTCCAGACCAACTCCAAGCAACTTTCTTCTCACGAAGTTGTCGCACTGGATCTAGTCTATGTTAAATGAGATCTCAACTGCTTGCATGTAATCAACTAGGCTTGGATTTTTGGTACCGGAGCCTCGAAGTTATCAGCCGATATTTGTCGATCTTTTCATTATATGGGCCCCCCCTAAGGATGGGCCGGGGTCGAGGAAAAAAGGTTCCCCAACAGCCGTCACGTGAAAGCGGCGCGTAGAAATTAAGCTCGTTCTGCTCGATTCGAGTAACATAACAATGTTAACAAAGATTCTGGCGACGCGATCGGAGCGCGCCTTAAACCGGCTCGCGTTAGAGCTCGTATTGCACCAGATCAATTTGAATGCAGCACGTGTTCGCGTCTACGTTGGCTAAGACAGCGACAGCTGTTAGCCGGCCTTCAAGCACAGGCTGTTGATAGTCATGAGCACATGTTCAGGCTACTACTGAGACTACCATCTGTTTTGAGCAGCTCGAGCTGTTTGGGAATGCTCTAATATATGCAACACGTGTTTCGCGCTCTTCGCTGGGTCCCACTTAACCCCATCAATTTACAGGCTTTAAACTCAAAGTTTGATAATAATAAATAGTTACATTCACCTTCACCGAAGACTGTGCTTAAAGAAGTTTGCAACTTTACGTGCGTGGCCTCTTGGCCCAGAATCTCAAGAGCAAGATCGTTTTGAGGCATCATTGCCAGTAACCTCGACTGATGCTGATGACACTGCAGTGAGCTGCAGCTGCTCAAGGCTTGTTTTAATCTGGATGGAAGTATGCCATCTTCCATGTTATTGGATGTGGGTCCAGCCAGTTTCAAGCTGTGGCTTCATAGAGCGACGGTACTAGAGGGATGTAATTTCGAGCCTTTCTCCTCGAACCAAACTACCAACTATGATAAATATATTATTAGATCAAGGGCTATGGATATGAAAACAAACTTTTTGATGGGAAGAAAAAGAAAAAGAAAAAAAAACTAGTTGGCGTACTTTGATCTTCCTCTCAGCTTTGACCCTAGTCTGTAAAAGATAAACGGAATAAAGGCGAGGATCACAGTGAAGAAAGCCACAATAGTGCTTCCCCATGCCACTGGGAATCTCGGAGTGGCCAGGTTATCATACATAGCCGTTCCAAACAGCGGGAAAGCTCCCGCGAAAAGAGACCTCATCAGTGCATTCCCGGCAAACACCGAAGCCAGGTACCTTGGGTAGTTCATCGCCAGGTACGCGAAAGCTGTTTGGAACAAGTTGAACACCCCGATAACAAATAGAATCTCCCACACAATAGGCAAGATCCAATGGACCTGTGCTGTCCAGCCAAACAAGAACAAAGAGGTTGGCAAAACAAATGAGACCCACATTCCTAAGATCAAAAAGGTTTCTGGGGTGAAAGTACCTTTCTGAGCATTGGGTGCTACTACCTTGGCCAAGAAGATCACCAGAATCATGTAGGCGAAAATACACCCCACGCAGAACCCCATATAAGCCAATCCGAGCTGGACAAGAGTGAAGTGGTAAACTCCCTGGAACACTAGGGGGAATGCCTCAAAGAACAAGTAGAAGGCCGCATAGCAAAGCGCAATGTAAATGTCAAAGGCCATAACTCCGGGCTCCTCGAGGATAATGGCAAACGGTCTCCAGAAGGTTTCACGGAGGAAATCTTTCCTGGTGATCTGCGCCTCGACTTTTTCTTGCTTGGTATAGTACCTGTTGTCGCCTGTTTCTTTTCTCATTCTGGCCGCACGACGGTGGAGGATATTCTCTGCCGATGTTTCCGGGAAGAAGAAGGACAAGCATATAAACAAGGCTCCAGACACCATGACTAAGAACCAGAAGATCCATCTCCAGTCCTTTGCTACTGTAAGTGCAGCACCAATAAGCGGAGCAATAACTGGGGCAGCGACTGCTCCCACTGCCCAGAGACCGATAAACAAAGGCAAGATATTGGGGTCGTTGAAATCACCCAGAGTAGCACCGCCGGTAGACAAAGAAGGCGAACACAAGAACCCAGTAATGAACCGCAGCACCACCAGGCCGCCAATATTCTTAACAGTAGCGCACCCGATATTGAAGATACAGAACAAAAAGAGCGTAATCAAATAAACGCGGAGTCTACCAGCACGGGCGCTCTCTGTGATTGGCGAGAAGATCATGGGCCCGATTCCGTATGCCACAACGTACATGGACAGGTTCAGAGTGCCGACCACATGCCCCACGTGGAAATCCTGCTGAATCTGCTGCTGTCCTGGCGTGTATATACTACTGCCCATGTAGGTGATAGTAGTCAGGATCATCATTTCAATTGTGACTACCGCTTTTTTCCAACGGGGCCAGTTCATGGGGTTCTCCGGGTCCTGTGCCCCGTTCCAATGCACGAGAAAGGGGTCAATATCGGCGGGAGTTCCCTCATCTTTGTCATCTTTGTCACGTTTGATAGCTTCTTCCTGTCCAACAGTGGCAGGACCAGCGACAGCGGCGCCGGCGTCATTTGCGGCAGCAGCAGTGTCTTCGTCCTGCTCATCCCCATGCCTCTTCTCCCCGCTACTGCTTTCAATGGAGGCTTCGGCGTCATGGAATGACTCCTGACTACCGTTTCTCACTTCAGAGGTCACCTGGCCATCGACGGGCGTGCCCTTGCCCTCCGAGTCCGGTAGCCTTTCTTGTACTTTGAACCCATGATCAAGCTTTATGATCCCTGCCGCTTCAAGCAGGTCAACCACAAGGGTGTTCCTGAACTGGTGAGTATAGCCCATGGTGTAGTCAAAATATGAATTAGATGGGCGTCTACAGACTAAGTCTAAAAATGAGATAAACGGCAACTGCGCATGAATTTATAGAAAAGTAAGGAGCCTTAAGTCCGAAGCTACCGACTCCTACAAGTCAAGTTCGGAGAAAAGTGCCTAGTAGGTACCCCCTTTGTCATTACTCATCAGTCATGTATAGAAGAATGCCTGGACTAACTGCTGCCCGGCAAAAAGGTGGGCCATATCATCTTCGCCGAACAGCTCGTACTGTACAGATTTCGATCTTTTTTTTTTTTTTTTTTTTAACTTTAATCCGAAAGAGACTTAATATATTCAACTAGCGGGGCTGACCGTAAACTCCGAACGCAAGCCGGGGCGAACAGCCGCGGCCACGGCCCGCGCCCGAGTCGGGAGAGGCGCGGTGCGGG
>JAKTSO010000122.1:0-23637 GCA_030580275.1 Groenewaldozyma sp. yHMH443
TATACATTTATCACATAAAGCGACATAGGACTCAAATATGATTATCTGTCTGTCTATTTTTCAAATAAAGTGAGTTCGATACTAGTTCGAACAAAGTCCTACTTCTGGTCTCTAATCTGAGCGATTTATACATATTCACATATATATACATTTATCACATAAAGCGACATAGGACTCAAATATGATTATCTGTCTGTCTGTCTGTACTTTTTGAGGCTATTTTCTATTTCTAAAGCTGAATCTGCGTCTATAACAGGGTAATTGAACCACACCCTATCTGGACATTGATAATGATAGTCAAATGGCAAACCGATACTGTCCCAGTTCGCCAGCAAAGTTACTGGGGTCGTGCAGATGCGTCACAGAATATGGACCGTAATGCCGTATCCCGTAGACACAGGTAAGCTGGCAATGCTACATCACCATTGGCATACAGCTGCTTGAGCCGCTTCATGATTACCATTCTAAGACTATAGGGCCTATTAGGTCTATGAAATTGATTTACAACAGAATTACACAGCCCCATTCTTCTTGACCAACTTCCTAATCTCACCCAGTGAGCCTTCGAGTGCTTTCAGTCGGTCAAGTATCAATCTCGAAGAATCCTCACCGGGCATTGCTGCAGAGATATTATTATCCTCGTCATCTCCATTATTGCCTTCTTCGTCGGTTTCCTCCAGGTCGTCCTCACTCCCTACACTATTATCATCCGAGTCAGCCCCAAAAACAGAGTCACCTCCGTCATCATCAGCTTCGTCGTCAGCGGCGCCACCTGCACCAGCTGTGTTCTCACTAGACTGGCGATTCAACTTCGACGGCCTTATAGGTCGAATAACACTTGAAGCTGAAGTGGCTCTATTGTCCACTTGTCTATTTCGAGCGAATTCGAAAAATGACCCCGACCGAGCATGTTCAAGTGGCGACCCATAGTAAGAGCCACGTCTATTTCCGCGGACTCCATAGTCAAAATCAGTGTGGTCCACTTCAGACCGTCGGTCTTCTGGGTCAGAGGCATATGCTTCATATGATATAGTGCGGATCCCGTTGATGATAGGTCGAGATTTTGTGCTTGGAGCCGTTTTGTTCTTTACTTTAATTGTGCCCTTGTACGGCCGTTTGAAGACTTCATCCAAAAGATCGTAGTTAGATATTTTGGCTTTGGGTTTGGGTTGATGCTTGCTTGTGGGTCTGCGCCTTCGAGGGGTATTCCTTCCAGAGCGGGATGGTCTTGGAGGTTGATGGAAAGGGTTTCGAGACAGCAGAGGTCCACTTTCAGAGCTCGAGGTCATCCGGTCTGGAGTGTCAGTACTGTCTCCCAGCCGGGCCCTAGCCTTGACAGTGTTCAGCCGTTCAAGCTCCCTTTCCTTGGCTATCCTTTCTCGGATTCGCGATACCCTCACGTAGGTCTTCTCGTAGCCAAAGATAATAAATAAAATAGGGAAATGCGTCATCTTGATGATAGTGCGGTTCAGCACCAGAAATTTCTGCAAAGGCATAACAACCACCAGTGGCCGAATAGCCCATTCCAGAATGTTCAATGGTGGCATGTAAAAGAACAAACTGGATGCTTCAGACTTGATCATTGAGATTGTGTTGACCGTGAATAAAAAATGATGCTCCTTATGCGAGTTGTCAGTGATATCCGAGAATGAGTTGGACAAAACTGCAATCAAAATGGTCAAAATCACAAAGTGGGTAATAAATAGATAAAACAGTAGGATGATTCTCCCCAGGGACGAGTAATAGCTCCATGAGTCCCATACTGCCGGGGTAAAGCCAAACAGAATCTTGAGCATATCGTATGCTACTCTGTTGGCACTAAATGCGTCCCTCGCAAATGCCATGGTAAAGGCAATCCAGAACCCTGAAGAAAAGATGATCAAAACCACCCATGCAACGGCCAGATCGATGCACATTTTGCGCACGGAGACAATCATTTTTGAAAAACTCTCGTTGGTATCCAGGACGCTGAATAGCCTAGGGAATAAGAATATGCCGACTGTAGCTAGCACGTCATGCGAAACTCGGTAGTATGCCTCAGACTGGAAGTATAGTGACATACAGCGTACTACAGCGTATGACACAAGCACAAAGACAATGAACAGGTCTAGTATGTTCCACAGGGATAGCATATACAGCTTGAGCCCCATATCCATCATACCGATAACTTCATCAATTGCGAACCCAATGCTCCATATTGCCAGGGCAATTTCCCACCCCGTAACTTGCCGGCTCTGTTGCTTTAGAACTACCAGGTACAGGGCCATGAGGACACTAAAAGACCCTAAGCTGATCCAGCTCCGGTACCTAGGAACCCTTAAGCGGGAGAGTTTCAGCAAGCTGGCGTCCTCATAGCGATACCTAAGGCCCGGCCCTCGTCTCCCCAAACCTGACACCATAACATCTTCCTGATTGACAAATGCAGATCTATGCAGTTTATGCAGACTGGACTGGAACATTATAGCACCATTCCAGATTTGTTGCACCACAGTAATGACAGCAGGGTGGCTAAGAAATGATTTTGCTTCAGCTTCAATAGCAATTTCCAGAGTCGAGATTCTCTGCCAGCGCGGAACAGCAGTTGACACAGTTTCTCCGTACGCCAACGGGAAGAAGTCAAAAGTCAAAGCGTCCAACAGGTCATCCTGACTATACTCCTTGAGCAGTCTAATTGCAACATATTCACACACATTTGCCCTGGTAGCCATCACCCCTGACATCATTATGTTTGACGCGGACTCCTTTGAGAATTGGTTCTTGTTTGCAAGCAACGCGTAGAGCGTGCCCGGCCCTAATCCATCTTTGCAGCTTTCCACCAGCGGTTTGATAAGAAACGAGTAGATCTGAGGAGACTTGATCTGCTCTGGTTTCAAGCTGATGTCAATTCGCGATATAAAGAGATCATACAGTTCGAGTACAATGTTGTAGATTGGGATTGAGTCCAACGGCGACTGCTTGTAAAAAGGCAGTAGCGCCTCTGTCTCAGCCATGTTCAGAGTCTCATGTATATCTCTAGAATTGACAACTCGACATTCTTTAGCCCAAAGTTGACATGGTTGGCTTTTATCAAAATGCGCGTTATGGATCAAGATAGGGTTTTGCGCGATGCCAAGTCTCGGCTGCCGACGCGCCAGGTTAAGTTAAAATAGCGCGATCTTACAGGGGTCTTAGCAACTTCTCAACATGAAAGAATATCTCGCTACAATGCATTGCAATCTAAAAGCTATACAAGTACATCTACTGCGGCGTCGTCTCTAGTAGAGGATACCTCAGCCGAAGTTTGCCCCAGTGGACATACATAATCACTGGAAGCGCAAACAGGACCAAACTGATAACAGTCATGATGATACAAAACGCCTTGATCCCCAGCTTATCCAACAAGATGGTTGCGAAAAGAGGCAAGAGCCCAGCAGCAAGGGATCGGAGCAGAGTAATTGAGGACACTGCAGATGCACACCAGTTCCCGTGAATGTCAATGACATAGTTGAGAGCGGATTGAAAAATGGTGAAGAACCCGGATCCCAAAAAGATCTGGGACACTGCCACTCCAATCCAGTGGATTCTGTGGAACACCCAGAGCGTAATAAACCCCAGTGGTAACAAGACACCACCAATAATCATTGCGTGCAATCGTTTCTCTGGGCTCCAAGGGGTGAGTCCCTCCTTGACTTGCTTAATGTGCTTCCTGTAAGCACGATTTACGGCAATGTTGATAAATGCTCCCACCACAATGCCGCAAAAGTGACAGCCATTGAGCAAGGAAGCCTTGGCTGTGCTCCAGCCAAAGAGCTTCTCAATCATCAATGGCAGACATGACACAGCCATGTACATCACTCCAAATGCGGTACAGCCATAGAGAGCGATCCAGGCAAGAATGTGCGTGCATAGCAGCTGGTAGGGTTTGATAAGGTACTTGTCTATAGTCAAGACTCCCTCCGTGATGTCTCGTTCAGAGACAAACTCAATGGTGTGCTTAGGCCTTTTTGAGTTTGTTGGCTGTGGCTGTGGCTCCTTCAGCCTTGTGCGCAAGTCTTTGATACCATCATCCACCAACTTAGGAAGATAAGACTCCTTGATGGTCACAAATGAAATCAAAGATGTGACCAGCATATATCCACCAATAATGGGATAAATGTAATGGTAATCGTGAAGGGTATTCGTGATGCCTCCTCCCAGCATGGGACCAAATGATGGTCCGCCAGCAGCGAGTATAGCATATGCTAGCAGAACATCTGCACGAGCTCCTGCTCTAAACATGTCCTTGAGCGCGCCACCACTGCTAATAATAGGAGCGGCAGCAAAAAACCCTGCAATCAATCTTACTAGCAGTGTAATGCAGAACCCCTTGGCTAAGATTGACAGGCAGCAAAGTGCAGCTGCAATGGCATAAGGGATCAGTATGCCTCGTTTTCTTCCAAACTTTTCAGTGATTGGTGCAAAGATCAGGGGGCCAAATGAAAGCCCAAACATAAACATGGACGTGGGTAGCATGGCTACCGTCAGTGAAATGCTGTACTTTTTTGCAATCTCTTCAACATTCTGACCAAAGATTGATGATGAGATTTGAGTCCCCAGCGATGTCAGGGCATAAAGTAACACAATGACAAAACGTCGAGGATTGCTCCACTTGTATGGATGTCTGTGGCTTTCGGTACTGATGGTCACAAGGTACTTCTCATGGCTCAAGATTATTGACTCTTCATCATTCAGGTAGAGCCGTGGTCCTCTGTCACCGGCGGGACTTAGCCTGCCTTCACTTAACGACCGGGTACCAGTGGAGACCGCATCTGACCAGATCTGTACTTTACTTTGAGACTTGCTATCGGAGCTGACAGACGATACGGGGATCTCTCTAGCGTGGTCAGACTTTGGCTCAGCTCTTGTTTTCTCCTCCACTGGCCGTCTCGCTGGCGTTAAAGTAAACCCGAGGATCTCAATTGCCGACTGTTTGTCGAAGTCTCTTGCCGCCGCCATTGCTACCAGTTCACTGTGGCTATGATGAATAGGAAGTAGGAGCTATTAAAAAGAATGCTCAAGAAGTAAAGGACACATACTTCCTCAGGACTGCGTTCGAGAACTTCGGAGAAAACCTCAAGGTTATCAATTTGCTTAATGCTTTACTGTTGGTCCGAGCTTTCTTTTAGAACATAGCCCTAGCACCTTTTACTACCAGTTAATGCCACATTGTTCCAAAGTATTAACTGTTTCAATACATGACTATAAACACTCCAGCTTTTTTATTTCACGTAGTGGGCGAGTGCCTCCAAGACCTCAAGCTCGATCTTGGCGTCGGTTGAAACGCTCTCATCTGAAGAGGTGGAGTTCTTTTGAGCCTCCGAAGACAAGTTCCTAACAGCCTGTAATCGTTAGTAAGGTCCATCATACTGAGAAAGCACTGACCAGTTTCCCAGAAGAGCATTAAATTTAACTTACATCAGCGGAAATGTCCTCCAATGGGTAAGCCTCCACGGCATTAATGTCAAGAGTAGAGCCTGGGTTAACGGTAGCGAAGCCGCCAGTGACGAAAAATTGCTTTGATGCTCCGCCCTCCTCAATGACCTCTACAACACCTGGTCTCAATTGTTGAATAGTGGGGACGTGGTTGGCAAGAACACCAATGTCACCTGCAGATGTGGGAATGTTCACCTGAGAGCTAGAAATCTTATTAGATTTGGTCCGTGTGCAATGCCAACTTGGCAAAAAGCGACTTACGCATCAACCTTCTCATAGAGAGTCTAGAATATGTTAGCTCATGTTAGATCCAATTTGGGATCATCACAGAAAAAAACTTACAGTACGGGGAAGTGCAAAGGTGAATGTGAGCTTGTCGGTGGGAGCAGCCTCTGCGTAACCACGGGCAAAGACCCTTGAAGCTGGTCTAGCAATGACTGATCTAAGACCTGTTCTGAACATCTTGAGCTATTGTTCCGAGAATCCTTTAGAGAAAAAACGATGAAATTGTGTTTTCTGCGAAGAAGAGCTGTGATTGGTTTCTCGATCAGGTTTCATGAAAGGTTCGCACGTGATATTTCGGCGATCGTCGTCGTCGAATTCAACACAGCCTTAGCACTCCCAACTGAGCTTAACATCTTCCAGTCCCGGCATGGCTTGGAACTAACGATGGAGAAAAGACTCCGGGATTCGGTCAACGTAAGTGTATTAAAAGCCGTCGAGGTGCCTTTACTAACAGAATAGCATGTGTTGGTCATATCAGGGCAGCTGTTCACCTTGCTCCAAGGAACCAGTGACAAGATAGTTCCCAATCCACCAACAGCTCTTCAGTCAAAGATTGATCAGAGTATGCGGGAGTACCAATCTGTACTGGATGAAATTGAAGTTGATATACAAGTGGCTCAAAAGTACCTCTTAGAGGAAATCAAAAAGGAAGAGTCTGCTTCGGCTACAAAGACAGAAGCAGCAGAACCTGAGCGTGATGCTAACATTGGCGACATTATGACCAACTTAAATGAACAACTCGAACCTTCACAAAATGACAATGATGACGACCTTGCAAATCTTGAATTTGAGGACATCAGTGCGTTGCTGAAATCCGTCGAAAATGACAATTTGGATGATGTGAACTTTGATCAAACCCAGGTCGAGGCTCAAACAAATAGGGACCAAGACCAAGGCCCACGCCAAACTCAGCAGAACCAACCTACAGACAAGAGTGCAGATGACATGAACGCTCAAGAAGACGTTAACCCTGATTTTGGTCTATTTGGGGATGATTTTGACTTCATCATGCCTACCCAATTCGAAATGTAAACAGGACTTTTTATTTATTTCTCTCTTCAATATGTATCATTATCAGCTAAAAGCGGTTTGATCCAATCTAATAACCATGCAAGTAAGGTTGTCTGAGCTAAGATGGCTCAATGCGTAATCCACTAGCGTCTTGCTAGCTTCGCTTGGATCTTTAATATCACGCACCAACTCCACTGCGGTGCTGTCTGAACATACATCCCAAAGGCCATCGCAGGCAACGATAATAAACTCGTCTTCTGCTGTCAATTGCGTCTCTGTAGTGTATGGAGCACCAGTGACAAGGTCCTTCATGTAACTATCACCTAACGAGCGCGTGACTGCCAGAACTCCATTGACTCTATGATTCATCATGATACCGCCGAGGTTTTGTACCCGTCGGGCCTCGTTTGGGTCTGACCCCTTATGGTCGTAGCTAAGCCTCAGACCTTTACCATTTCTACACAGAACCACTCTTGCGTCTCCCGCATTTGCTATGTAGAGCATTCTCTTTTTCTTACTGTGAGCTCCACTGCTCGTGCTGTCGTCATCTTCATTCTCCTTTTCACCACCCGAGTCCTCATTCTCCCATTTGACCACCGCGACGGCGGCCGTGCAGCCACTGTTCTGTAAGCCCAATTTCAAAATCTGAGCATCTGCCTCTAAAAACGCCGAGTTCAGTGCAAATGGCACCCAACTACCTTCATGTTTCTGTGCTTCAGAAACAGTGGCCCGCTTTACATCCTCATGGAAGACCCAAGACTCGACGTATGTATGTATCTTCTTGGAGCACCAATCCGCCGCCTCACGACCCGCGTGACCGTCAAATACGGCAAAGTATCCAGAGTCCTTCTGATCTCCAAAGTTGTAGATATAAGTGTGAGCATCCTCCATTGTGCGCCGACATTTGCGATTCTTGTCCTCCGAGACTCCAACTTTGAATGAGCATTGCGACTCCGCATCCGAGCCCCCAGGATGGCCCTCGCTCTTCTTCGAAGTCGAGTCCGTAGGGCTTTGGCTTTTCTTTTTGAAATAGTTTCTCAACCCACTTCGTCCGGCTGAAGCCGAAGACGAGTTTGATGATGATGACGTCTCTGAAGAAGGGCTCAGCATGGTTTCTATAGCAAGTGGCCCGACTTCCTCGGCTCTGCTGCAGCTTCTCAAAAGATGAGTCCTGCCTGAAATACCCAGAATCGTCCAACTAGAACCAGCGCAATAACGTCGCAACTAAGGGGGCAAGCTCACGCAAGTAAAGATGACCAGGTGTTCGCGTGGATTTTTTAATTGACTTCTTGCTCAGCCCAGTGGTCCGAATCAGCCTCTAGTTACGAGCACAAAAGAGGTCCTAGAAAGTCTTCCTCAATTGAAAACAGCTGGATAGATTGCGAGGAAATAATGGTAATGGTTTGCCCAGCAATAGTAGACGTCCACCGAGTTGAGGGGGACACACGCATTTGGGCTAAGCCTATTCTCGTGGTTGTTACATAATCTTGGCAAGACGTCATCATCGAGTCACTGATAATCAGCGCTCCGCGTAACCACTTCGATCGAGCGTGGGGCCCTGGGCCGAGACCTCGCCCAGCTTTCGGTAACATGTTACCTGAGAATTTCGCCTAACTGCCGCTTGGTGATTTTAGTGCTAGAGCTCGGCTTTCGATTGTCGATTGCAATTTGGTGGACAATGTAGCCTCAAGGGCTGTGTGCTTGCGCCGGGTCTTTGTGTAGGTGTAGGCAGAGGTCACAGACTCATAATACATGTCACGTGCCGGCAGCTTTTTGAGAGAAAGTGACGACGCGTGTTCCAAGTGGACCACGTACCGTGTTACGTTGTACATGCGTGACAAATTTAAAATTTGTAAATCGTAGGCACTGTTAGCTGTTAGCCTATGCGGGGTAAGTCGGACTTCGAGATCCTCACATTCATGCCACAAAACATTGGGCCGCGAACATGTTTCAGATATCCAGGAGAATCCAAATACAAGCTATACCAAAGCATGTGCGTAGTATCAACATGGGCTTTATAGGCTTGGGGCGAATGGGCTACAATATGGCTAAAAATATCGCCAGCAAAATGACCTCCGAGGATACCCTTTATGTATATGATACTCAACCAGTCTCGCCTATAATCAAAACGCATGCGAGCAGCATTGCTGAAATTGCACAGAATTGCGAGATTGTGGTCACAATGCTCCCAGAGGGCTCCCACGTAGCTTCTGTTTACAGAGAGCTCGCCGGTCAAGCTAAGGACAGCGATCAGAGGCTCTTTCTGGACTGCTCCACTATTGACATCAAAACGTCTCTCGAAACTGCAAAACTAATTTCCAAGTGCGGACAATTCATCGACGCGCCAGTCTCAGGTGGGACCAAGGGAGCCACTAATGGGACGCTAACTTTCATGGTAGGATCAAAGGAGATCCCCTCTAGAGCCAAAACAATCTTATCATACATGGGGGCCACGATTTTTGCATGTGGCACTCAAGGGTCCGGCCTCGCTGTGAAACTTGCTAACAACTACATCCTAGCACTGGCTAACATGGCCACCGCTGAGGCATTTCAAATGGCCAACAAGTATGGGCTCGACCTGAAGCTTTTCACCGATATTATCAACTGCTCCACCGGCAGAACGTGGTGCTCTGTCTCAAACAACCCCGTGCCAGGGATCGACCCGGGTTCGCCAAGCTCTAACGAGTATCAGGGAGGGTTTGGATTACCACTCATGAAAAAAGACCTGCTACTAGCAACTGAGATGGCCAAAATGCTCCAGCAGCGGCTGTTTCTGGGAGCAACGGCCGCAGAAGCGTACAGCACACTGTCTAAACAAACAAACAAAGACATGTCAATTATTTATAAGCTACTAGAGTAACTTACAAGTACAAGCCCTCAAGGTTCTCCTCAACTTTGTTCTTCATTACTCTTTCACGTGCACTTCTGAAATCCTCTGCCGTGACCTTCATCCTTCGTTCTCTCAGGGCAAGAAGACCAGCCTCGGTACAGATAGCCTTGATATCAGCTCCGGAAAGATCATCCTTGGCAGTAACAAACTCTTCCAGGTCCACGTCGTCACTCAGGCTCATCTTGCTTGTGTGGATCTGCAGAATCTTTCGCTTCGTGGATTGGTCGGGGTTTTCAAACAGAATCTTTCGGTCAATTCTTCCTGGTCGGATCAATGCTGGGTCCAGCGACTCAATTTTGTTAGTAGCCATGATAACCTTAACATCTCCTCTATCATCAAATCCATCAAGCTGGTTCAGGAGCTCGAGCATTGTTCTCTGAATTTCTCGTTCACCTCCTGAAGTGGACTCATACCGCTTGGTACCAATGGCATCAATCTCATCGATAAACACAATAGATGGAGCATTTTCTCCAGCAACTTGGAAAATTTGTCGACACAGCCTTGGTCCATCTCCCAAGTACTTTTGAATCAGCTCACTTCCAACAATTCGCAGGAAAGTGGCACTAGTCTGGTTGGCTACAGCTTTTGCCAAGAGGGTCTTACCAGTACCGGGCGCACCGTACAGAATAACACCCTTGGGTGGCTTGATACCCATCTCCTCATATAGCTCTGGGTGAGTCAGAGGGAGCTCAACCGATTCCTTGATCTCCTGAATTTGCTGTTCGAGACCTCCGATATCGGCATAAGACTCTGTGGGAGCTTTATCTAGCTTCATGACCGAAACCATGGGATCAGCATCGTCTTGCAAAACACCAACGATGCTGACAGATTTATGATGCAATAAGACTGAGCAGCCGGGCTCAAGCAAGTCCTTGTCCACAAAACTTCGGATTGACACGTAATACTCAGGTCCTGTGGTTGATGAGACGATGGCATGATCATCGTCAATGAGCTCCTCCAAGGTTCCAACACTCATTGGTGATCCCCTCAGATCATCGACCTTGCTCCTTTCTTCGGCAATCTTGTCATCTATAGGGTTGAGCTGTTCCTGGTTCTGGACAAACTCCTCTTCAAGCAACAAGTGATCCTTGATTCGCTCCATCTTGAGTAGCTTCAGCTTGCATCTCACAGTTGGGTATACAATGGGAAGCTTTTGCGCACTATCTGGGCCATTTCTTCTCTTCTTCTTTCCACGGCTATGCACAGGTGGCTCATACTTGGGCTCTAGACATCGTTAGCAATGCTTTGTTCCTCACAGAAATTGTAAACATACTGTCTTCTTTCTTCTAGATAGAGTTAGCACCATTTCCTCACGCCACACATTTTTTGATACTTACTGAATCCTTCTTCCCATCATTGGGAGGACCTCCCGACATATCTGAGTGACCTTGACCCTGTGGTTGTTAGACAACCTCTCATACTGAGCCTCGTTCGAGTGTCTTACCATTTTGTTGATGCAGTTGGTGGCAATGGAAACAATATACAGCTCAGGAATCTAATCTGGCTTAGCCGATCTTGATTTAAAAGCACGCTGCCGCGACTTGATCAAAGGTTACACACGTGACTTATGTGACAACTTCACCTGACGCGAATACTACAAAGATGAATTGACAAGTTTTATAATCTACTTAAGCAACTCCTCCAAGACCTTGTTGTTGTTGGCCTCAGACATGTCTGCAGCCTTCTTGTATCCGAGCCTTCTTAGGACTTCGACAATTTTGTCCTTGGAAAAGCCCATACCTTCGAACCTGGAAACAAGTTCTGCATCAATTCCATACAACTCAGCTGAGTCAGTGGCACCTAAATGTTAACTCCATTCCCTTGGGTAGTCATGCACAAAACTTACCTGATTCTCCTCCAGGCTTAGCATATGTAGCAGTCCAGTAACTAGTCGTTAGATTCAATACAGAAACTCATGTCCCAAATACACTTACGCAGCGGTCTTATCGAATCCTTCCTTGTTGCTCAAAAAATGCTTAGCAACCTCAGCATCCTGAGGATCATTTGGTTCTGGCGATTGGAGCAGCGACTGTAGTGAAATCAACGAGGACTTCAATGTGAAGACTGGAGACCATGCGTCTTTGAGGATATCCAAGCAAATGGCTCCGGTTTGAGATGAAATGTTTGGATGGTAAATTTTGGTGTCAAACTTCATCCTTGGAGGCTTGAATGGGTCTATACATTAGTTTGCTTGACCCCTTGGTATCTGACTGACTAACTTACACTCTAGAGGAACGTCAATGTCGACAACAAACTCGCCACCCTCATATGGAGTTCCTGGGGGGCCCTTGAATATACCCTTCAAATGAGAGATGTCCCCCTCATCCGGCATCTCGACCCTAATGCCAGAGCTGACATCCTGCCTAACGTCCTCGAGCTCTTTCGCAATTCTCCTTGTTCTTGACATTTCTGCGTCCGTTGAATTTAATTCTGTCACGTACTGTCACAGGTCTTAACTGTTAGTTAGAAGAAAGTCAACAGATCTGTCTGCACAGTTAGAAAATTAAAGTCGGGGAAGCACGCACACACGCACGCCACTGGAGTTCAGATCACTGAGATCAGCCGTTTCGTTTACATAACAGATCAGCTAACTCCCACCGACTCGTAACGGCGCCTAAATCACAGATCTGACTCAAACGCTTTAAGCGAGTCTGAGTGAAATATATATAGCGTACGAGCGTCCTGTGATTTTTTTCACATCCGACTAAAATCTCTTCCAAGAAACATGTCTGTGTACAACCTTACATTCGCTGTCAAGGCTCCCTTGCAGGCTTATGCCTCATTGGTCGCAGCCACAGTTGTGAACCATCTTGAAGCTACCTCGCCCATTGACATTGCAATTGTGGACGAAGCTTCCCTTGAAAAGTCAAACCCGGCAGCTACAGTGTCACTGGTTGCCGACTCCAAGACTATTTACGGGGATAAGGAGGTTTTCGAGTTTCTGACCGAAAAGTTTCTCAAGCCAACTGGCCCAGTAGCCGAATGGATTGATTTCGCTTTCAAGTCACTCTCAGTCAAGGATTTCAAGACCTTGACTCCAAGCTTTGAGAAGTTGGACAGCCACCTGAACTTTAGGTCCTTCATTGTTGGTTACACCCCCGGACCTGCTGACTACGCTGTGTGGGGGATCCTTAGAGCCAATGCCGTTGCAGGCTCATCTGTGAAGAGTGGTACTTACGTGAACATTGCCAGGTGGTACAGGTATTTCGACGAGAACAGATTGCTGGGTGGAGCTGTCAGGACCTTGCAGAAGGACACTCTTGAGCTCAGAAAGCAAAACAAGGCTGGTCAGAAGAAGGAGAGCAAAGCCTCTTACGACATCGACCTTGTTGATGCGGTTGACGGTAAAGTTGTCACAAGATTCCCTCCTGAGCCCAGTGGATACCTCCACATTGGACATGCCAAAGCAGCTCTTCTGAACGAAACTTTCGCCAGAATGTACCACGGAAAACTGATTGTCAGATTTGACGATACCAACCCAAGCAAGGAGAAGGTCGAGTTCACTGATTCCATCTTGAAGGATCTCGAGCTCTTGGGGATCAAGGCTGATCAGATCACTCACTCTTCTGACTACTTCCAGCACATGTACGATCTTGCTGTCCAACTGATCAAGGATGGTAAGGCTTACTGTGACGACACTCCTCAAGAGAAGATGAGGGATGAGAGAATGAACGGCATTGCCAGTGAACGAAGAGAGAGGAGCATCGAAGAGAATTTGAGGCTCTTTACTGAGGAGATGAAGAACGGCACGGAGGAGGGACTCAAGAACTGTCTCAGAGCTAAGATCTCTTTTGATGCTAAGAACAAGGCTATGAGAGATCCAGTTATTTATAGGTGCAACCTGACCCCTCATCACCGAACGGGTAGCGAGTGGAAGGTCTACCCTATCTACGACTTCTGTGTTCCAGTGGTCGATGCTCTGGAGGGCGTTACTCACGCTCTCAGAACTATCGAATACAGAGACCGAAACGAACAGTATGCCTGGATGCTCGAGAACCTCAAATTGAGGAACGTCCATGTTTGGGACTTCAGCAGAGTCAACTTTGTACGAACGCTTCTTTCCAAGAGAAAGCTCCAGTGGTTTGTTGACAATGGCAAGGTTTCCGGCTGGGATGATCCCAGGTTCCCCACCGTCAGAGGTGTCCGCAGAAGAGGTATGACCGTCGAGGGTCTTCGAACTTTTGTTGCTAGCCAGGGCCCATCTAAGAACATTCTCAACCTTGACTGGAGTTTGATCTGGGCTATGAACAAGAAGGTGATCGACCCGGTTGCACCAAGACACACTGCTGTTTACAAGGACAATGCTGTCAAATTGCACTTGACTGGTGGGCCGGAAGAGCCTCTTACTGAAGAAAAGCCCAAGCACAAGAAGAATGCTGAGCTAGGTAACAAGAAGGCAATCTTCTCAAGCGATATTTTGATCGATCAAGATGATGCCAAGACGCTCAAGGAGGGCGAAGAGCTGACTCTCATGGATTGGGGTAATGCTATCGTGTCCACTATCAATAAGGATGATAGTGGTGTCATTACTTCGATTGAGGGAAAGCTTCATCTCGAGGGAGACTTCAAGAAGACTGAAAAGAAGCTCACTTGGTTGGCTGACACCTCAGACGTTGTTCCGGTCGAGCTGGTCGATTTTGACCATCTGATCACCAAGGAGAAGATCGAGGAGGGAGAGGACTTTGCCAATTTCTTGACTCCTCAAACTGAGTTCCACACTGCTGCCGTGGCAGATATCAATGTCAAGGACCTCAAGGAGGGCGACATTATTCAGTTCGAACGAAAGGGCTACTTCAGGTTGGACAAACCTTACTCTGAGGGTCACCCAGCAGTGTTTTTTACTGTTCCTGATGGAAAGGTTGTCTCTAGATATGGCGCCAAAAGCACTTAGTCTGTAGTTATAATATATGAATGATTTCTGGTCCCACACGCAATATTAATTTTAGTGCAGGTAGTCCAGTGCAGATCATCTTCTGGTAGTCACATGGGCCGACGATCAACCTTGCAGCACAAGAAACTCACATGATCTCAGGCAAATTAATCCGAAAAATCTTGCCCGAGCCGTGAATGACACGCGTGAAGCGCTAAGAATCAAGCGAGGCACATCTTAATTAAATTGCATGGGGCGCGGCCGGTTATATATAAGTTCCTCTCTAGCCACTCTTGTTGCTTTCGAAAGAAGAGCTCAAGTTTTGCCTTATTCCGTTCAGGGCTTTCAAACACTGCCTTATTCAACCTTTGGGAAACTTCGGAGGGTGTAAATACGGGGAATTACTGAGGTTTAAAAAAATACAACTAGCAAGATTGCGGCGGGTAAAGAGAGAACTTCTTGTCTATGCGTGCGAGGCTTGTGAGCGAACCTTCGTCTCGGACAATATCTCGCAATGTCAGCAGTACTCAATTGCATATGGGCAATAGCTCACAGCCTCCACTGAAACTACTGGGCCTAAAATTTATGAATACGAGGTCTCATGCATTACTGGTATTTTCAAGGGTAAGCGCTTTTTCATACCTCAAGAAGGGCCCGTACTAATTGTAGGCTTTATCAACGCTACCGTGCGTCCTCGGGCTGTGGGACTGCTTTTCTGAAGCATGGCACCTAGATGCCGGGAATGGGAAAGTTCGTTCGTCAGAACTGTTTCTGGCAGGAGTTTGGTGTGTGGTGGCCGGTTATTTATCGTACTCCGTTCTTGACGGCCTGATGGTCCGTTGGATTGTCAAGTATTCACAGACTGCGGCCATAGTCCGAATGCTGAGCTGTAGCGCCCTTAATGTTGCCATGATCCATTCACTCACCGTGACATTGTCCCCGGACAATACTTATTTATTGCATATTTGGATTTTGGTGTCTTGCATATTGACGATAGCTTATGCTATCCAAAATTTTGTGACAAGCAACTTGTCCTTGGAAAAGAAGGCAAGGTCAGTTGACTTGCTCACTATAGCGGTCTACGCAGTGGTCCCCGTGGGAATTGCGAGCTTCATTACAATGATTGGACTTTTACGATGCCTGTTTCTTATACGACTTGATATGTATTAAGCTGTTACGACTTCAACTTCCGTAGAATCGCGAATCTGACAATGATCTCCAAACTCGAGACACCCAAAGAGATGCAAATTAGCACGATAATAATCCATGTGATTCGTGACATGTTGGATTCGGCAATTGAGTCTGCGATTATATCGGCCAGCTCCAAAAACACCTTGCACCTCTCGTTGAGAATGAGAATCCGCTGCTCGATCTCCAGATATTCCTTCACAGCACTGTACAAAGGGTTCAGCGATGGCTCCGCTTCCCAGAAAAAGTCCGGGGTGTCCAACACATTGGAACTCAGGTTCACATCGACCCTTAGTTTGAAGAGTTTGCCAGATATCTTGAGCACCTCCTCTCGCTTCATGCCAAGCTGACCAGTGAGGGCAAGCATTTTTGGTACATGCTTAACATCATGCATATTGTCATCCATTCGAGCTTCAAATGTGCTTAATTTTGTCGACTGACTTATAGCATGTGACATGGCCAGCTTGATCATATGGTCTCCAGACCTGAGGGTGATCATGTCGTTGTAGATTCTTGGTTTCATCGTATTAGGAGTGTAGGTGAAATGCATTTCCTCGGTCTCAATGTTTTGGTCCTGGATGGGGCGAATTACCAATGGCTTGATCTCCCCACCCTCGTGGACTCTGGCAAACGTCAAATCTGCTAGAATGTCCTTTTCTTGTGGCTCTGTGAAGTTCCAAAATACAATCACACCATATGTAAATATAAACATCTCAGCATGCCGCATGGCATCTGGATGTAGATCTTTGGGCCTCACTGGCGGGTTTGGCATCCTTTTGGCAGTCTCAGCAGGACTTTCCTGTGTTTTCGGCGCCTGATCCTTATGATCATCATTAGGCTTGGGCGCTTCCTCCTTTTTAGCCTCGTCGCTCTTCCTCCGTTTCATGTACTCAGCTCCAGAATGATCTCTTGGAGAGAAATCTTGAGGTTCAGAAGGGTCAAATTCCTCGTCTTCTCGAAAATGCTCTGCATGCGTGCTCTCGTCTTCGCTTCCTTGCGTAGAGTCCAGACCCGAGTAGTACTCAAAGTGATGATCAACTTGTTCAGACTGATCAATCAGCTGCTCCAATAGCTGAATACCACCGGGGCTGCTTTTGATTCGAGAACCCTCCCCGTCCCCCGGTAGAAGCGGTAGGTAGTAAGGGGCGAATAGCGCTTCGTCATATATCCGTGGCCTAATCTTATGGTTGTCTCTCAAAAACTGCGCAGTGGCCTTTAGCCTCATACCATCAGAAATGCAATATGCCGTAACTCTGGGGAACTTATCAGCTCTCCGATCTTTAGGGAGCCGCTCAGCATATGTTTTGCGCCTCAGTTGCTCAGCTCTTGTATCTTCCCTTTGAGGAACTGGAGGAGCAGACACATCGTCTTTGTCGTCTTCAAAGTGGAAGCCTGCGGGAGTGTCATCTGGAATAAGCACCAATTTCTGAGAAAACTTCGAAGTTCTGCTGGGTACATTCTGCGATAACCGAGGCGGCACTTGCCTCAGCCTTTGGATACCAAGACCGCTGGAGCCCGTTCTTCCAAGGGCTTGCGGCCTCCTTTGACCAGAGGGTATATCACCTACTCCCGATAAGATATTGTCGATGGATATGTTGTTGAACTTAGCTCCAACGCTACTAGAGGGGGAATCGGGACCAGCTCCAGAGCTAGGCCCACCCCTGGAACTACTCCCTCTTATACTGCTTTTGCTGGACTTTCCACCAGGCTTTCGGCTGTAGTATGCAGATGAAGACGTTGATCCGTCACTTAGACCACCGCTCCTGGCCGCAGTGGTGCTACCGCTATCCTTATCTCCAGCGGCTGCTTTGCCACGAGCTGATGCAAACGGCGCTCGAGGCCCGCTTGGAGAATACCTCACATCTGTAACAAGGATGGATGGAGACCGCTTTGCCGTTGAGGGTTTCTTTGATGCTTCCGACATGTCGTACCTTGCCAGCTCTTCTTTGCCTGCTGGGTCTAACTGGTTAATCAAATTTAGGTCTCACAGTACTGACAACGAGACCTAATAGTATCTCGATACGGCTCTGGTAAAACCATGTGATCAAGAGAATACCTCGATCGGGCGCACATGTTTGAGTTTCTTGGACCAAAGTTTGAGCCTTCGACCAGCCTTGGATCCTCGCGCGGCGTTTGAATAACGGAAGCCTGCTGGAACAGTTGCAACACAGGTTCTTGCTACACAAAGAATCCAAGATGTCAGATAACGACGATGACCTTCTCGCTTTGGCGGGAGCCGGCGGAGACGATGACAGTGAACTGACCGAGGAGGATACCTCACTGCCCAAAAAGTCTACGACAAGGAAGAGGAAGGTTGCGGCGGAGGATGACGAGGATGACGAGGATGATGAAGATGACGAGGATGACGAGGATGATGAAGATGACGAGGTGACCTCAGAAGAGGATAACCGAAGAAGGGCTGACGTTGATTATGATGATGAAGAAGGCGAATCAGATGAAGAGGATGCTGGTATCCCGAACCCCTATCCTCTCGAGGGCAAATACAAGGATGAAGATGACAGAGACGAACTGGAAAACATGGCCGAAATTGAACGAGAGTCAATATTGTTTGAACGTTCTCAGGAGATGCAAAAATATAACGAGCGAATGTACCTGGCTCAGAGAGCACGGGATCAAAAGCTTGCCGGTAAGAAAAGGGCAGCTGCGCTGGAAACAGAGAGTAAAGGAACCCGGAGAAGTAGCAGAAAAGCTGCAGCTGGTCCCTCGGCCAAGAAGTCGAGGCTTTCTGAACTGAGTAAGCGTAGACAAGAAAAGCATAGCAGGAAAAGTGGCGAATACCAATCGAACCGAGATGACTCGGAAGAAGAAGACGAATATGCTGAGGGGTCAGCCGGTGAGGAGGACGACGAGTACTACTCCGACAAGGGCGAGGTTGAGTGGGCTGAAGAGAAGAAGGACGAAGAGGCTGAGCTGGCAGATATCAATAAGATCCGGTTTGGAAGGGCACTTCTAGCAAAGTTCTGCCACAATCCTGGGTTTGAAGAGGCTGCTGTTGGATCCATTGCTAGGGTGAACATTGGGTTCAACAAAGAGCAGCAAACGAGCATATACCGACCCTGCATAATACGCGAAGTGGTCCCCTCAAAAGTATACACATTTTTGAATCGTACTACCGATCAAGCATTGAAGGTAGCATATGGCTCTAGCACGAGGACGTTCGAGATGGGGATCTGTAGTGACAAACCCGTGACAGAAGATGAGTTCAATAAGTGGAAAGACGCTTTGGCACGGGAAGAAATCTCGTTACCATCAAAGAGAAGAGTTGAGAAAAAGCTGAAGATGCTAATGCAGTTCCAATCTAAGGCCCTGACACCACAGGAGAGCAACGAACTGATTGAACGAAGAATGAAACTATCTGGGGCTAATGTGGGCTCCAACTCGGTCGTGGAGAAGTCAAGGTTACAGGAGCAGCGAGCTGTGGCCATGGAAAACGGCCGCTATCAAGAAGTTGCAGCCATCGACCAAAAGATTGAGAACATTGAGAGACAGTTGAGCAAACGACAGCGCAAAAACGAGCTGGACCGTCTGAGTAAGGTCAATGAGCGAAATAGAAGAGCCAACTTGGATGAAATTCGAAAAGCAGAGATTAAAGCCAGCGAAATCCGCAAGGAAGCTGTATTGAATCAAAAATCAGATACTTCGAATCCATTCAGAAGGTTGCGAACAAGTGCTAAGCTTTTCTACGAATCGCGCTCAGCGACGCCTCTAGATGGTACAGATGAAGAGACTGGAGCTGCTAGAGGCGACGAGAACACCACGGCCATAACGGAGTCTCTCAAGACCGGCCACAACGACTCGAAGAAGAGCGTAGACAACATTATTGCGAACCTGGACATTGAACTTGATATAGATATATAGCTCTGCTTGCATGTAAATAGTTGTTGACAAAACTGGGGCTGATGCAGGGTTCACCACCGCTAAGTAGCTCTCGTCGATTGCAGGTTTAATCGCGCTCAAATTCAAGGTCACCTAGCATCTTTAAGACGTAGCTAACTAATTGCAACGCAGCGATCACGAACTTCATTCTTTCGAGTCTTCAGCTCTCACCATGTCGGAAGAGGACGGAGCAGCGCCGTCGGAACTAATAATTGAGGCCGTCAGGCGAAACAATGTCGAACTCCTCACCGAGATCTTCAAAGGACTGGGAAGCCCGGAAGCGGTGGCCAAGCTTATAAATGAAGCAAGGGATCCTCTAGGGAACTCCTCTCTGCACGTGGCAGCCGTCAACGGTTCATGTAAGGAGGCGAGAGCTGTCAAAACCTGTTTTAATCGTTGCTAATACTGAACAGATGAGGCTATGGATATGATCCTTGACCAAGAAGGAGTTGAGGTTGACCCAATTAACAGGATAGAGGGCGAGACACCATTACATTTTGTAGTAAAATACGCGATAGATGAGCCGGAGCACGGAGCATATCTTGCTGAGATGCTCATAGATGCGGGGAGTGATCCTAGGATAAAGAACAAGAAGGGACAAAAGCCAATCGATTTAGCTGATCCAGACAATACGGCACTGCTCGACTCTCTTCAAGGAGCAGAGTTTGCTATGACCATGGGAGTGAAGAAAGCTGAGAATGATGACGAGGAACAAAATAACGACGAGGGGAATGAAGATGCCAGCTCTCCAGAGTGAAAGTCAGGGTTAAATTCCGAAGTCGTCTTGCATTGTGGGGACCCAATTGGCCAATGCTCTTGTGTAAGCAAGCTGTTTCAAGCGGTTCCTATCCTCATTCTTGCCTTGCTTCCATTCGTTGTAGGTCACAGCATGATGCTCATCAGGCTCTTGCAGGACAGACTTGAGTCTTTTGGACATTTCGTAACGACATAGCATGCTGGCGCCTTTACCATTGAACGGTTTGCAGCCCATTTTTACGCCATTTTGCACAACTTCTACAAGCCCACCAGAAACGTATATCAGCGACTTGAGGCAAGTAGCGGCATTATCTCCCATGCTCCGCTTACTGAGCGAGAACTCCAAGTTCGTCGAACGAAAAGTGAAATGCCTCACGTTGCTTGCAGCTGCCATCCTACCCGTGGGGCCGAACGCTCTTTCAAAGTCTTTCGCATTTAGTTCGGTAGCCGGAACCACAATACTGTCCAGGTATACTTGCCCCATAACTGAAGCGAGAGGGAATTTTGTGACCGAGGCGAGCTGATACAATGCCAGCTTATCGCTGCAAGACTTGGAATAAGTGACTGGCGAATCCGCACGACCAGGCTTAGTTCTCACTACTCCTACAGTGTGGAAATGGTCTCTGCCTCTCAGTGGACCCATTGCCTCAATTGTGTTAAGCGGCCGCGTCCAGACCTCGCTGTAATCACCCTCACATAAGTTGCTCATGCTAGCATCTCCGCACGGCGCTTCTGACACGTAAAGGTGTACCTTAAAGCCATCCTTCAGCTTGTACCGCACCCCTTGGTCAGAAGTGGGCTCCACGTAGGTGCTGTCTGCTGACTGGATCGCGTTGATACAGAATAGGTTAAATGCGCGCAGTGCCAGAATCTCGGCATGCATATCATGTAGCACTAGACCGTGAGCCTTTGCCAGCAGGTGGTTGGGAGTTGCTTTGACTCCAGTCGCTAGTGAGACGCATTCTAGCTCGTGGGTGCTGGAACTCTCCAGTACCACTCCAGCTAAAACTGTGCATTCAGGGACGCCATTGCTTCGTACAAGTGGCTTGCCCTTCGACGGGAGCTGCTTGAAACGACTTAGAACTTCCGAAGCAATCTCATCTCCCGTTACCATCAATTCTCGCGCCAACAAGTGAGCGCACAGCCTGTTCTACGTGCTGAGATTAAATCTTGAGTGAAAAATTCGAGCCCCGCGATCCGACGATTAGATTTTGCAAGCCGTTCCCATAGTGAGCGCTCTAAGATTCTAAAGCCGTTGCCTAACACCAGGAAGACTGGCTCCGGACCATAAGTGGGCCAGAGCTGCCAATTTTGAAGAGTTTCAATTGTTATAAATATATAGAACTTGGAGTGCCTACACCTTCATCTCTTCCTTCGGACCAAGGAGCTGACCAAAGCAACACCTATAGCCAGAGCTCCACCTACAATCGCCATGCCTACTAGTCCCTCTGTAAATGTTAGATAAAGATTCACTGCGCATTGTTCTGCATTTACAAGACCGCAACTTACCCTTGGATAGCTTGTCTTCTATAACTTGCCTCAGGTGCGAAACCTGGCTATTATTGGGCTCCAGCTCCAGTAGAATATCGCAATACTTGCGCGCATTCGTATAATCTCCAAGCTTGAAACTTCCCACCGACAGGTAATATAGACACTCTCGTCGTCGCTCTGGTGCGTCCCTAAAGACTTCCGTAAGGTACTTGACCCCCAATTGCTGGTCAGCCACTACGTCGCTCCGGACTAAGCCCCATGCATAATTGAACTTGGTTTGCAAGCTGACGAACGGTCCTTCATTTTGGTATTGCTTTTTGAGAATGTCTAGTTGCTCTGCAGCTAGCGGTCTATACTGTTAGCTCATCCGCATCTCAAAACCTCAGCCGCGTCAATAACGTACTTCGAAACTTCCGAAAGCTCGGGGAAAAACTTCTCTGACATTGCTGGATTTGGAAGTTGTTGGATAACCTGGGGAGGCAAATCATGCGCTGCTAAGGCTTAACAGGTGGTTTTTACGCCGATGAGACTTTTGCTCTAGGCTTACCATTGGATCGGCGTTCAGTCTCCACAAGACCGCCCACGTGACGTTTGCTCAGAAGTATCACATGACCTCACTTCTGGCCTGCAGGCAGACTACAAGCCTGATCCCTCCTCACATTATGACGACTTGAAATTCTTCGAATCATCAAAATTGGTTGCGTCGTAACAAAACCTACAAATACAAGCTAAGGAAGGATCTTCTAGTTTCCAGAGGGAAATGACAACCACCATCCTCGGGAAGAGTCTGCGCGGGAATAGCCCTGTCAGGGTAAGTGAGCTCTTCTATTTTGATAGCGGTCCCCCAAATCTAACAAATTTACAGATTGCCCTTGCATCCAAAATTTTTGGCATTGGTCCATCAAGGGCCCAGGCTATTTGCGCAAAGCTTGGCTTCTATCATATGAAACGTGTTTCTCAATTAGACGAAGATGAAGTTTTGTCAATTACAAAAGAACTAGCCGAGTACAAGCTGGAAACGGATTTGAAGAATGAAATCAAGGCTAACATTCAACTGAAGCGAGACACTGGTACCATGATTGGACGTTTGCATCAACTGGGTATGCCCACTCGGGGGCAGAAGTCTCGAGGCAACGGACGAACTGCTGCCAGGTTGAACAGAGTTCCAAGAAACCTATGACGAGCACGCAGATAAACACTGGGCTCAGGAGTTCTCAGTAATCATTTGAGAAGAGCACCACATGTAAATATTTATGACCACTATTATGAAACGAAATGCATAACATGCTATAGAAACAACGCGCAAATACTGTGCACTGGCTGCTTGCGAACTCGCTTGCGAAGCTAGCGAGACATCAGAGAAACTGAATGAGGTGCTTAACTTTTGGGTTATATATTTCTAACCATTTTGCAACATTTCTCGACAAGATAGCATAATAACGACATCGTTGATCATCGAGATACTGGCATTTTTGGTCTGATATCAAGGACCAGAGGGGCCAATTACATGGTGAGCGGGGACCGGCGCGCGCGCACAAGCTCATCATCATGTGCAAATTTTTCCTGCAGGCAACTTTTTTTTTTTTTTTTTTTTTTTTTTTTTTTTTTTTTTTTTTTTCTCCGGGGGCGGCCCTCCATTTGCGGGCCCCGCCCCTTCCAGAAAATACTTATTATTTTCCCATCCTTCTCAAGACCAGCCTACTAATTAAAAAATAAACTCGTGGCAACACATTTTTTTTTCTCTCCTCTCATTTTCCTCGCCTCTCTCTGGTGGCAAGCAGCAACGCGCTGAGACCAA